>PVJS01028314.1:0-25596 GCA_004027185.1 Glis glis
GGGAGGCGGGGGGGGGACACCAAGAGCTGTGTGCATGTATGTTAACACCAAACTGATACTCATTGTGATGTGAAACTACAATGCACCAATAAAAACAAAACAAAAAAAAAGAAGAGAAAGGCATTAGAGATAAAGGACTCTATAGACATGCGCTATTTTACAGCAGAGACCTTTCCTAGGGATCCCTAGGGACACATGAAAACTAGGCAGTGTGACACATAGGGCTTTTGTATTGACCTTTCATCTGGGCTGAATGGTCCTCTCATGCCCCCCCATTCCTGCTTGCCAATGGCTCCTCCGAAATCTATTGCCGTAAGCATCTTTAGGCAGCAGCCTGTGCTCCAAGACTATTCTTCTAGGTCTTGCTTCCTAAAGCTTATCTGCTCTCAGGCCTATGATCTCTGACCTGTGCCTTCTGCTTTCCAGAAATGATGGATATTTGTCTCTAGAGAAGGTTTTTTTCCCATATATATATTAAATCATCTCTAGGTTACTCGTAATACCTAATACAACGTAAGTACTATATAAGTAGTTGTTATACCATATTGTTTAGGGACTAATAAGAAATAACATCTACACGTGTTCAATACACATGCATATTTTCCATCCACATTGGTTGAGTCCATGGATGTGGAACTCATGAATCCAGAGAGCCGACTGTATTTTAGCATGTGTATGTATGTGTGTATCTACATGCAAACACATAGACATACACATACAATAACCGGACTGTTTCCTGAAATGTGTCTTGGACATTTTCTGTTTGTGCTTATCTCATTTTGCCTTTATTGGTAAATTGTCAAGCCTGACTAAATTGATTTTACCATACTCTCATGAAGTTCAGCCAGATTGCAGAGGAGGTTGGGCTCTTGCCAGCCCCGTTCCCATGTTTTCTCCACTTCCAGGGAAGATTCTTTTCATCTGAACTCCCAAGTACTGCTTGCGTCATGTTTTGTAGTGCTGGAGCTGTCAAACTGGGGAGCAGTCTTGGTGCATGTAAGGGCGATCTGTTTCTCCCTTTGTGAGGGCTTGCTTCCAAATGAAAGGCCTGGCCTTCATATGGCTCTCCCCACTCTCTCTCTTCCTCTCTTTCCCTCCCTTTGAAAGTCTTTCTCTCATGTGCATTCCAGGCCTGAGGCTGCAAACTCAGCTCAAGAAAACCTGATGACAGCTCTAGGCACTCTGGGGAAGCCTCCTCGCATTCCGTCAGTCCCTGTATTCCCTTTTCTCCCACGCCAGAGGTGTATTCCGGCCTGCCTCCTTGGACTTGTTAGGAATAGTAAACTATAACTTATAGTCAGGGTTTGAACTGGCCTTTGGGCCAATCATAAATATATGGACTATAAAGAAACAAGAATGGAAGAGGAGGAAGAACAGAAGGAGGAGAAAGGAAGGGAGAGGAGGAGAAAAGAAAGCATTTAGGAGCTCATTTAGAAAATACAGATTTGTTGGGCATGGTTGCGCACGCCTGTAATCCCAGTACTTGGGAGATTGAGACAAGAGGATTGCAGGTTTGAGGCCAGACTCAGCAACTTAGTGAGGCCCTGTTTCAAAATAAAAAATAAAATAGGGATGGGGGTGTATCTCAGAAGTAGAATGCCCCTGGGTTCAATCTCCAGTCACACACACACACACACACACACACACACACACACACACGAAAATACAGATCTCTCTAGCTCACCCTAAACTTTCAAAATCATGAACAGGACAGTACCAGCCAGGTATAGCATTAGTATTATTAGTATTAGTATTGGTACTGAGGATTGAACCCAGGGGCATTCTACCTCTGAGCTACACCCCCAGCCCTATTTTATTTTGAAACTGGATCTTGCTAAGTTGTTGAGGGTCCCACTAAGTTGCTGAGGCTGACCTTGAACCGGTGATCCTCCTGTCTTGGCCTACTAAGTACTGAGATTACAGACTTGTGTCACCATACCCAGCTAGCCAAATATACTATTAAACTATTCAAGCAATAGTCACATCAAGGCAGGTATGAGAACTGTTCTTTTAATCTGTTGCTAGAATAGGAAAAAAGATTTACTCACCTAGCCTAGGCCTGTGATAGGAGTTCTACTTTGGAATTTGGTACCAAAGCTTGAACTAATTGGGATTTTTTCTTTGGTTCCTTGGTGCATACAATTCTCTTTGGGATAGGATTGGAAGAGTTAGCAAATAAAAACATAAGACACCAAGACAAACTTGAAGTTCAAATAAATAATGATTAATTTTTAATAAAAGTATGCCCCTTGTAATATTTGAGACATTATCAGATGTAACAAGTTATTTGCTATTTACCTGAAATTCCAGTGTTAACTGGATATCCTGTATTTGACAACCAGTCAAAGGTGGATGGGAAAAGGTATCTCAGGCACATGGATTGATGCTGGATGTGTAGCTAGACTGCGGAGGACTCAGGTTCCTGCTTTGACATTTACTAACTGGATGCCCTTTGACATTTTCTCAGGCTTTGTGTATTTTAATTTTCTCTTTTTTTTTCTTTTTTTTTTGCGGTACCAGGGATTGAACCCAGGGGCATTCTACCTCTGAACTACACTCCCAGCCCTATTTTTTATTCTTTATTTTGAAACAGGGTCTCACTAAGTTGCAGAGGGCCTCACTAACTAGTCGAGGCTGCCCGCGAACCCAGATCCTCCTGTCTCAGCCTCCCAAGTACTGGGATTACAAGCGTGCGCCACCACGCCCGGCTTGTTTTCTCATCTTTAAGATGAGAAAAATAGTATCTAATTCAGAGGTTCTTAGGAGAATCCATCGAATTACTACATATAAAATACCCAGAGCAGCATGTGTTAGCTTTTCCTTGTTGGGACAAAATACCTGGGAAAAGCAACTTAGAAGGGAGGGTTCATTTAGGCTCGCAGTTGGAGAGATTTCAGTCCAGGGTTGGCTGGCTCCGTCGCCTTGGGCCTGAAGCCAGGCAGAGTAGCATGGCAGAACAGCTGCTCAGCTCATAACAGCTGGGACCAGAACAAGTTACAACCTTCCAGAGCACGCCTCCAGTGGCCTACTTCTTCCACCTAGGTCCCACCGCCTGCGGTTCCCACCACCTCCCAATAATGCCATCAGATCATTAATGCATCCAGGGACAAATCCACGGATGAGGTCAGAGCCCCATGACCTAAACATTTCCCCAAATACTCACCTCTGGACATCACTGCACAGGAGACCAAGCCTTGAACACATGAGCCTTTGGGGGACATTTCAAATCCAAAACATAACGGCTATTAATATTAGCACTACTATTATTTCCATCTTACCACCAATTTTTATAGTTATTTGTTGCATTGGGTCAGAATTTGACATCAATTCTGAAACAAATGCACTGATCAAAAATAGTGTTCTAGCCAGGCATGGTGGCGAACGCTTATAATCCCTGTACTTGGGAGACTGAGACAGGAGGATCATAGGTTCGAAGCCAGCCTTGGCAACTTAGTGAGGCTCTCAGCAACTTAGCAACACCCTGTTTCCAAATAAAATATAAAATAGGTCTGGGGGTGTAGCCCAGAGGTAGAAGGCCCCTGGGATCCATCCCCAGGACCACCACCACCAAAAAAAAATTATGTTCTTCGCCTGATAGTCACCACTCTGTAGTGGAGGGGATCCCAGCCTCAAGGTAATAAAAGGATGTTTGTACAGTGATTGAATGATCTGACTCAGAGAAAGGTCTTCTGCAGTAAGGATGTAGGAAATGCTTTGTATGCGCACACAGGGTAATCCCAAATCCCACTTCACTTCGTCTTGCTTAGACATAAGCCCCAGGGTATTTTCGTCACTTCCTTTTCTAGTCAGTAAGGTCCCAATGATTAAAAAGGTCTCAGAATCCTTGTGTCCATCCACAGATGATGTGGCGTGTTTACCTCACACCTGGCCTGTGACAGCCAGAGACCGGCAATGCCTGACACAGCTGCACTGGCACTGGGTCCCACAGGAAGGCTCGCTGAGGTGGCACCCCCTCACTTCCTCGACTTAATTCCCCTGGGATCGTTTCTGATAAACCCTGTCCTTCAGTTTACAAGGAACAAGCATTAGAATTTGCTATTGTTCCTCTAGAGCTGGAAGTCCATTGTCCCCTCTTCTTCCATAATATTGATTTATGTCAACAACTCTCTCCTTATCCACAGCTCTACTTCCTTGAACTGCTCACATCTACTCTTCGGCATTTTTAGCCACAGTCTAATCTTAGATACAGTTGAACTCTGGGCTGCTTTTCTGGCTTCGATATTAATGGATGTTTCTTCCTCTATAAATAGAAGAGTTCTCAATAGATTATCTCTCCCCTTTCTGTCTCGGACTCACATATGCACACATACAACACCCACATGCACACACATGTTAATGGAAAGAGCAGATCATTGCGTGGAAACTAAAAGAAATCATGACTCAAACAGAATTAGGCAGAGGACCTGTAAAACCCTGGTTTTATTTCGCCCCTCATTTTATAAGTTTTTGGTAACATGCTCACTGGGATCTGTGTTTGTATAGGAATCCTTGGGCCACTTCCTTTGGGACAAGTTTCCTTGTGTTTCTTTAAGTAGAAGAATGTGATAGAGAAGGCAGTTGAGAAAATGGGAAGAGAAGGATTGTAACCAATTCCATAGCTGAAAAAATAGACGGAGATTTGGTAAATTTTATGAGTCAGACAAACTTCCCCTGGAAGGACAATAATCTAAAATTATTTGAAGTTGGGTGTGGTGGCGCATGCTTGCAATCCCAGTACTTGGGAGGCTGAGACAGGAGAATCGCAGGTTCATGGCCAGCCTCAGCTACTTAGTGAGACCCTCTACAACTTAGTGAGACCCTGTTTCCAAATAAAAGAATAAAAAATAGGGCTGGGGGTGTAGCCTGGAGGTAGAATGCCCCTAGGTTCAATCCCCAGTGCCGCAATAAATAAATAAATAAATAAAATAAAATTACTTGAAATCTCAGTAAATGTCTATATATGTGTGCGCCCAGGAAATTTTTAAACACATATTTTATACTTCAGCATGTTTCTTCACAATTATGTGCAGAAAATGTGCATAATTATGTACATACATGTAATGGAAAGAGACCCAGATAGATTAGATCCTAAACTCAGGTTTTCTCTTTATCTGTAAGGACTTGTGAAACTTAACAAAAACCATCCGGAGTCAGTCTCCTCCTCTGTGAAGTAAGGGGTTAAACAGGGAGAGCTCAGATTCATTCATGTTCCGACTCTTACTCCAAGCCTATCTCCACTTCCTATGTGTGTATTATTTACTTAATTGTTCTGTCATTAATGTCTGCCAGTCACCAAGTCTAAGCTTGAAAAGACTGCAATTTTTTTTACTGGTCTTTACTTTTTTTTTTCTCTTCACGCTGGTTATTAAATTCTTTTTTTTTTTTTTTTTGGTATTGGGAATCGAACCCAGGGGCGTTCTACCTTGGAGCTACATCCCTAGCCCTTTTTTATTTTTTTGTTTTGAAATATGGTCTCACTAGGTTGCTGAGGTTTTTGCTAAGTTGCCGAGGCTGTCCTCGAACCTGCAATCCTCCTGTCTCAGCCTCCAAGTATTGGGATTACAGGCATATGCCACTGTGCCCGGCTCTAGAACATTTTATATTTTTTTTGAGATGGGCTTTGAACCTACTAAGAATTAAGCCCTTGGGTTGAGAATTCTAGAACTGTAAGTCTGGAAGGGGCAAAAAAATTACTCAGCTTAGTCATCTCTCCTGTAGGGTCGCTTTAACAATCTGCTAAACCTTCATTTGTTCAACCACTGCACATAGACAGCCTCCAATTTCCCAGGCCTTGTGCGACCCTCTGGCTGTTAACAATATAGTCTTGCAGGGCTATCATGGTTGTTGTTGTTTTGTTTGTTTGTTTGCTTGCTTGTTTGTTTGTTGTGGTACTAGAAATTGAACCCAGGGGTGTTCTGCCACTGAGCTACACCCCCTACCCTTTAAAAAAAATGTTTAAACAGGGTCTCACTAAGTTACCACATGTTGGCCTTGAACCTGACATCCTCCTATCTCAGCCTCTCAAGTACTGGAATCACAGGCGTGTGCCGCCATGCCGGCTCAGGCTACTATGCAGGGTACTTCCACACATGAAGGGGAACTCCAAAAGCCATAATCTAGACCCACTTTTGCAAACAGCTGGTAGGGTGTGGGTTGTTGACTCTCTTGGTTCCAGGATCCCTATTTAAACTCCCCTATGTTTCCCTGAATAAATGTCCCTTCAGGGTGCAGTTTGTGAACCTACTTCCTGCCTGACATAGATGATAGATAGATAGATAGATAGATAGATATACATATATATATATATATATATATATATATATATATAAATAATTTGGTGCATTGTAATCATACATCTTGATGCAGTTCAGAGTAATAGAGGCACACATGCACACAGCACTCATTGAGCCTCCCGCAGTTCCCACCCCACTCCCTCCCGCTCCCCACCTTCCCGTGCTCAACACAGTGATTGGCTTTGATAAGTTTGTCTGTGTCCATCATGTCCATCAAAGTGTTTCCCTCTTCAAGTCTTCCTCCCCGTCCCATCTCCCTCAGTTAGGTCCCCTCCTCCACTCCACTAAGCTTTCTCCTCCTTTGTCTGGAGCCCTTCCTATGTCCAAATTTCTCCCTACCTTCCACCTTAAAGAAGAACAAAATCATGTCCTTTGCAGAGAAATAGATGGAACTGAAGAATATCATGCTAAGTGAGATTAGTCAGTCACAAAAAGTGAAAGGGCGGGTGTTCTCCCTCTTATACCTGATTCTTCTCAAGCCCACGATCGGGACAGGTGTTTTACAAGTCGGTGTGTCCTCTGCCGCTCCTTGGAAGATCAACTCAAGGGCATTGCTCCTGTGGCTGCGCCCTCAGCCTAGCACGGCCACCCACTTCTCCTAACCAGGATTCTGCTTTGCAAGTCTTCAGTCTACACTGTGTATCTTAAAAGAGCACCATTCTGGATGCTTTGTTCTTCTTAACTCATCTCCCCATATGTCCGCTGGTGACCTACCAGAGTTTATTTTCCGCAGAAAAGTCCAGCTTGATTCTGTTATAAAAGACTGTGAGCCTCCCAGCTTGGCTCTGTGCCGGCCCCTCGTAACTGAAGGTTTTCTCCAGTCACTCCTGGTTCTATAGAGCTGGAGTTACCACCAAACCCTCACAGGATGACTAACGGCATTCCAGAGAAGGTGCCAAGCCAGGACCCAGACTTCCTGGAATCCCCAGCTCAGACTTACTTCTTGCCTCCCCGCCTTAGCTATGCTTAATTAGAGAAGGTGAAGCCAGAGCAGCTGAGCTTCCTCTTAGGTTGTTTGCTTATAAAAAGTACCTGACCAGCAGTTCTCCAAGAGAGGTGAAATAAGAATAATTCCTTCTTTCTTTCTTTTCTTTTTTTTTTTTGCACTAGGAGCGGTCTCTCTTTGAACTACACCCCCAGTCCTATTTTAAATTTTTTTATTTTTGAAATAGGTCTTGCTAAGTTGCTGAGATTAGCCTCGAACCTGTAATCTTCCTGTCTCAGCCTCCCAAATACTGGAATTATAGGCGTGAACCAGTATGCCTGGTGAGGAATACTTTCTAATTTACAAAATGCTTTCCAATGTATTGATTTGACTAGTTAGGCAATCTTGTAAGTAGAAATTATTTCCATTTTATATTTACTGAAAATGAAAAGGGTTGACCTGAATTCCAAATAAAAAGATCTTACTATTTCCCCAGCTTTCTTTCCTAAAAGGAATCTAGTGTTTCCTGTGGACTATAAGCCAGTCAGTTTTTGTTGCTTGGGGCATGATTGTAATAAAGTCATGCCTGTTCATTTGATCCTCATCTGAGTTCATAGCAAATAAGTTCTCTTTGTTCAGAAAAAATGGAAAAATAAATGTTTCAAAGTAATCTTTCTAATAACTTGAGTGCCCTGAGTGTCCGAGGAGACTCAGGTGTCTAAAGACGAAGACACAAGTCTCAGAAAGAAGCTGCAGAACAAATTCTTCATGTGTAAATGGTCAAAGTAAAGATGTGACCATCTCTGCTCTGTGATCGATTTTAAACAGGGGTTAAAAATGACTTCTTCAATAAAGAAGAACAAAATTAGGTCATTTGCAGGGAAATGGATGGACCTGGAGAACATTATGTTAAATGAAATTAGCCAGTCACAGAAAGTGAAGGGTCATATGTTTTCTCTCATACGTACAAGCGAGGGATTAATCGTGATACCAGAGAGACTTCAGATAATGGAGGAGAAACTTCAGGGGAGCCAGGGAGGTGCCTAGGGGAAGGCAGGCGGGAAGAGGGAGGATCAATGAAGGAATCACCTCTATTGACATTATGTACATATGTGAGAATACCAATGTCAATCTCAACACCCTGTGTGGGGAAGGGGGGGATGGAGAGGAATGAGGGGTGGAGCCCACCAAGTGCTGTGTGCACGTATGTCACTATCACTATGAACTACATTATGATGTGAGACTATAATGCACCAATAAAAGTATAAAAATGGCTTCTTCAATGCTGTACTGACAAATCTTAATTGTTCCAAATCTGCCCCAAACCACTCTTTTAGGATTTTGTACATTTTAACAATATTTTCATCACAGTTTCCTAAAGAGTCAAAGCAAGCTTTTCAGTCACATCCTCCAAATGATTCTTCTAGAAATAGAACCAGTTGCTTCCCATTCCATCCGTTCATCCCCACTCAGGAGCCCTTGATGCGCCACGCTGCATAGAGAAGGAAGGGCAACCGCGCCATCTTAGCTCTTTGAACTCCCACGGCCTTCCCTCGGGCTGTCCTTCTATTAAGCTTCTAATCCATCCCAATTCCAGGGAAACCAGGATTTTTCTATGTTAGAGTGAAAATGCTCCTTCAAAAGGTTTCTATATTTTGGATTTTGATAGACACGGCCAAATGATCCTCCTCACTTGTATCCATTTATACTCCCTGATAAGGTATAAAAATGCCTACATCATCACACTCTCCCCCAACATTCTTTTTAATGTTGACAAACTGATGGGCAAATTATCTATCTTTCTGTTTTAATGTTTATGTCTTTGATTATTAGTAAGATTAAGATTTCGGATGTTTATTAGCCATTTGTATTTTTTTCTGGCTTCACTACTTAAGTCATAGCTCTAAGTTTTTTAATTGGAATATTCATCGTTTTCTTTTTTTTTTTTTTTTGCGGTACCGGGGATTGAACGCAGGGGCGTTCTACCTCCACGCTACGCCCCCAACCCTATTTTTTATACTTTTATTTTGAAACCGGGTCTCACGAAGTTGCGGAGGGCATCGTTTTCTTAAGGACCACTTCTTAGGAGCTCCTTATGTAGCATGGGTATTAGGTCTTGGCAATTTCTGCTAAAAAATGTTTGCTCATGGTTCGTGCTTCATCTTCTCACCTTTTATGTTGTTTTGTTCTGCACGAAAACTAAAGATATTTATGGGATCATATTTGTCAATCTTTTCCAGTATCGATCTAGAACTTGGGGTCATGCTTATAAAAAAGATCCTGTATTTTCTTATAATATTTCTTTAATTTTGTATTACTATAATTTTAATACACTTAAATCTACAGTCCTTCTGGAGTTATTTTAGGTTTTGGTGTGAAATGAATATTTATTTTCATTTCCTCAAAATGAATAGCCAGATATGCCAACTCCATTTCTTGATTAAATGACTCCTTATCAAGACTACCTTGATGATCTTTATTAATTTTCAAGGCCACCTTTTTATTTTTATTTAATTAATTAATTTATTTATTTATTTATTTATTTTGGTGGTAGTGGGGATTGAACCCAGGGGCATTCTACCTCCGAGCTATACCCCCAGCCCTATTCTTTATTTTGAAACAGGGTCTCACTGGGTTGTGGGCCTCACAAGTTGCTGAGGCTGGCCTTGAACCTGCAATCCTCCTGCCTCAGCCTCCCAAGTACTGGGATTACAAGTGTGCGCCACCAGACCCGGCTAGGGTTACCTTTTTATATAATAAAATGCTGACAATTTACTTCTACTGCTGTCTGTGTCTTTTCTTTTACTAATTACTTGCTTAATTAATATCTCAGTCAACAACATAGAAGAGTGTTACATTCCTAAGAAATGAATCAGTAAGTATCTTATTAGAAATAATTAGCCTGGTTCTCTAAGGTTGAGCACGGGGAAGTCTCTAGAGTCAGGCTGATGTACAAACACAAGCATGAAAGGTTCTCATGGAAAATATAATCTGCTCAATACAAACTCTCTTTACCCAAAACGTTGCAGGTGTAAATTTGTTCCATTGTGACAAGCTTTCCTAACACCACAAATTTATAATAAACATCTGCTTATCCCTAAACAGCAGGGGAATTCCTATGATCCAATTTTTAAATTTTTATTTTATGAGAAAGAAGCAAATGATAAGAAATTTTCCTAAAGACGTCAAAGTGTGTTTTTTAAAAAGGTAATCAGAACAAAAAACAGCAAAAACCCTAGAGTTCCCAAGGTGTATGGAACACTAGGGATTACAATGTACATTTGTACTGAGGATGCAGAGACACCGTGGCGACTTGCTAACCCAGCAGGGAGCCCGACCACATGTCGCAGTTTTAGGACAGCTCACGTGCCTCGTTGCTCTTCACCTCTTGGCATTCTCTTTATTCAGTAGGACCATCCACGGAGAATTTACTTTATCTATAACTGTATGAAATATCAGGGCATTTTCTACTTCCGTTAATTCCTGTGGCTTTCCATTCTCGACATGCCAGAGCCCACGTTTCTACCAGTCACTGAACAGGAGCCTCTGCGCCAGCCCTGTGGCTGGCTGGGGGTGGGGGGTAAGAGTGTGTGCTACAGCTGTGGAAATGAGCAAGGCTCCAAGCAGCTGTGCTGGGGACAGAGGATGCTCAGGCCGTCACATCGTAGACCTTACATGCTCTCCTTCCAGGTTTCTAAATTCTTTTCCCAGCCGTTAAGACTGCATGTCTACCCATAAAGGACTGGAGGCCTTGACATCTTGTGAGCCCTTCTCTGGTTAGACAAGCACAACCCAGGTAAAATCCAAAGACATATTTAGGAATAGTGTTTCCCCCTCTCTGGAGATAGGAGTATTCCCAGCCAAAGAATGTTAAAAAGAGATGCAAATCAAAACTACTCTAAGGTTTCATCTGACCCCAATTAGAATGGCAAGCATTAAGAAGTCAAACAACAACAAATGTTGGCGAGGATGTGGGGAAATTGGGACTCTTCTACACTGTTGGTGGAATTGCAAACTAGTTCAACCACTGTGGAGATCAGTGTGGAGATTCCTCAGAAAACTGGGAATGGATCCACCATATGATCCGGCTAGACCACTACTGGGTATCATACCAAAGGGATTGAAACTAGAAAACAACAATAATATATGCATACCCATGTTCATAGCAGCACAATTCACAGTGGCCAAATTATGGAACCAACCTAGGTGTCCATCAACAGATGAATGGATTACAAAATTGTGGGAAATACACACAATGGAATTCTACTCAGCAATAAAGAAGAACAAAATGACAGCATTTGCAAGAAAATGGAAAGATCTGGAGAACATTATGTTAAGTGAGATTAGCCAATCACAAAAAAAGAAGGGACATATGTTTTCATTAATATGCACAACCTAGGGAGTAGTGGGGACACAAAAGGGACTCCAATAACAACAGAGAAACCTCAGTGGTGCAAGGGAAGGGGTGCAAGGGAAGGGGAAGGGCAAGAAAGAAGTGAATCTATGGAATTACTGTCATAAACAATGTGTACATATGAGATTATACCAACATCATTCTCAGTGCTACATGTGGGGGGGGGGACACCAAGAGCTGTGTGCATGTATGTTAACACCAAACTGATACTCATTGTGATGTGAGACTACAATGCACCAATAAAAACATTAAAAAAAGAGAACTAGAAGGAATAATCTTAATGTTGCAAAGATACAGGTTTAAATTGGGTGGGTTCTACAGCACGTGGTTTCATCAGGGATGGCCTTAAGCAAAATCGTGAATTCAGTGACATCTGTCCTGGGGATGGCTCCCCTCCACTTTCTGAGTCTTCACCCTCGTGACACATGCCTACGCTGCTGAGCCGTGAGATACCCAGCGCTCTCCTGCTTCCTCAAGGGGCCACTTGCTCCAGGCAGAGCCAGACACTAAAATCATTCACTTTTCCTCTGGTGGGGATAGTATGTCCATTTCTATGTCCTAAAAGGATTCTGCAGCCGAGCGTGGTGGCGCACGCTTGTAATCCCAGTACTTGGGGCGGAGACCGGAGGATCCGGGTTCACGGCCAGCCTCAGCTACTTAGTGAGGACTCCTCAACTTCATGAGATGCGGTTTCAAAATAAAGTATAAAAAATAGGGCCGGGGGTGTAGCGCGGAGGTAGAACGCCCCTGCGTTCAATCCCCGGTACCGCAAAAAAAAAAAAAAGAGGATTCTGCAGTCCTTTATTGTGGAATGAAAGATGATAGAGGGCATGTTGATGCCAAAGTCGGATGCTTGCCTTGTCCTCACTTCAAAAAGAGAAAGAGCCATAATGGGGAGGCTTTCCCTGTGTTTAAGAAATTTACTGTCCTCTTGGAGAAGCGAGACACGGCTTGTGGTTGTACACGGAGAGTGTTTGCAGTTGAGCACACAAGACTCAAAAAGCACACACATCCTCCTTCAATCTCAATGCTCGCTGCTACCATTTTAAAAATTAACTAACTGGAACAAGGGAAGCTAAATAATTTTCTCAAGGTTATACTACTTGTTAATAGTATTTAGTGGTCTTATGTGGCCATTATTATAAGATCATTCTTAACTTTAGTTATGGTTGGGTAGTTAGATTTTTTTATGCAGTACTGGGGATTGAACCCTGGGGCATTCTACCACTGAGCTATACTCTCAGTCCTATTTTATTTTTTATTTTGAAACAGGGTCTCAATGAGTTGCTGAGGGCCTCACAAGGTTGCTGAGGCTGGCCTCGAACCTGCGATCCTCCTGTCTCAGCCTCCCACGTACCGTGATGACAGGCGTGTGCCACTGCGCCCGGCTTAATTTTTTAATGAGAAAAAAAAGATTACATAAGAAAAGGCTTGTGCTAACGTGCTGATACATTGCAGAATGCACTTTTATCTAGTTTTGTTCTTTTCTCCTCTGTCATCTTCAGCCTATGTGTCGTTATCGAGTTTAGCTTAATGAACATCACCATGAAAAAGTCCAGGCGTCATTTCCCTACACCTCGCCCACCCTGACCTTCTTCCTATAGTTCCTTCAGTGTCTATTACTTAGTCTCTAGCATGAGTGGATTGCACAAAATATAAGGTTTACATAAGTGGGTTTTTTTTATGAAAAGAAGAAAGGGGAAAAAGAAGCCAGGAGTGGTGGCGCACGCTTGTAATCCCAGTACTTGGGAGGCTGAGACTGGAGTATCCGGATTCGAGGCCAGCCTCAGCTACTTAGTGAGGCCCTCCACAACTTACTGAGACCCTGTTTCAAAATAAAGAATAAAAAATAGAGCTGGGGGTGCAGCTCAGAGGTAGAACAGCCCTGGGTTCAATCTCCAGTTCTGCAAAAAAACAAAAAAAGGAAAAAAAAATCATACATTATTGAGGCCTATCAATCAGAAAATATGCTGGATCGCTTTATATTTAATTGGGTAAGGAACAGGAGAAATGATGATGAGGGTCAATTCTTGGATTTTCTAGAAGTCAGAGAGGGATTTTTTTTCAAGGTGCTGGGGATTAAACCCAAGAGCATTGTACCATCAAGCTACATCCCCAGCTCTATTTTATTTTTTATTTTGAAACAGGGTCTCACTAAGTTGCCTCACTAAGTTGCTGAGGCTGACCTCGAACCTGCGATCCTCCTGTCTCAGCCTCCCAAGTACTGGGATTACAGGCATGAATCACCACACCTGTCTCAGGGAGGGATTTAAATTGGGAATTAGCTTCAGGGCTTATACAGGCTCAGGCAAAGCTTAAGTTAACTAATCCTAAAGTGAATATAAACTTAATTTTCCAAGCACAATTTTATCTTAAGAGATAGCTTTGGTTAACACATTTCTAATTAGTGGTAGCCATGCGATTGCTATTTTTAACAGGTATCCTTGTGAAACCATCTATATTGCGATCAGCTTCCCTGCCAGGCCCGTCAGGACTCCGGGGTGCCCTGTGCTGCTCTTGACAGAAGCCCGGGGTTTCACACCCAGCAAATTGCTACAGCTTACACAGGTAGCAAGAGGCTGACTAAGCCCTGATGTTTCTGCTCATTGCTTTCCAACTCTGTACCTTTATTGACCCTTCCTCTGGAAGTGAGATATTAAAATTAGAATTTTCCCCATGGGAAGAAAAAAAAAAACCTTCCAGATTAAAAGACCACACAGGTGATAAAAATTCTTGTTCTAAGGAAGGAAACCATAGCTGCTGGGCTTACCTGGCGATTCCTCTCTCTGCACCACAGCCTGGAAGCCTGTGCTTCAGGGTGCTGGTGGCTCAGTCCCTCCTGGCACTGTCTGGAAAGACCATGTAAGCACTGAATCTGATGCACAGGTGCACTGAGTCATTAGCAACGCCCAGTGCCCGTGGCTGCCTTTGCAAGGCGGTGACCCGGGACACACCCCCTCCACTGAGGAAAAGAGAGGGACTTTTCCGCTAACTCTCCCTGCCCTTGAGGTCAACATCAGGGCTGTAAGAGGAAAGAGCTCAGAGACAAAACTTAATGATCCTCCCAGCAGCCACGGTCTGAAACCACAAGACAAATGAAAGGAAAATGCTGTGGGGGAATGCGGAACTCCTTGTTCTGTATGAGTTTACTGCACGGTGCCTCCCGGGGCAGTCCCTGCACACCAGGGCCACACCCCACAGAGCCGGAGGAATGCAGCCTTCCAGGTGTGATTCCAAGGAGGGGGGGAAGGTAAGGCCAAAGGCGGGGGTAGGAGTGGGGACGCGTTTCTTCTTTTCCACCCAAGGCTAAAGAATCCACCTGCTACTCTACCTCTGGATTAGGGTTAGGGTTAGGGTTAGGGGTTAGGGTTAGGGTTAGGGTTAGGGTTATGGAGTGGGCGCTGGCTAATAGTGGACACCCGGGTCGACGCGGAAGGTTAATGTCTGCAGTGTGTTTTTGTCCCTAGAGAACCCAGAGCTGGGGCCGGGTGTGGTGGTGCACGCCTGCAATCCCAGTACTGGGGAGGCTGAGATAGGAGAATAGAAGGTTGAAGGACAGCGGCCAGCCTCAGCAAATGAGACCTTGACAACTTTGTGCGACCCTGTTTCAAAATGAAAACTAGAGCTGGGGTTGTAGCTCAGAGGTAGAACACCCCTGGGTTTGATTCCCAGTACCACATAAAACAAAAACAAAAACAGAAAAACAAAACCTAGAGCTAAACCTGATTAACTAAGCCTAATTAACTTCTTTAATAATGATTGAATTGATTTCCTTTCTAAGGAGTCATCCAACTTGAAAACTACACAGAGTTAAGTTTCATTATGTGTTATATTTAGGCACATTGGCTCATGAATTATTTTGGCCGAGGTAGCTACGGATACTAATCAGTTCTAAATGAGGCGAATAACATTTTGTTGTGGGATTTGAAGGGGAATGAGAATATGTTAATTCTCAAAAATGTCAACAGAAAGAAAGGAAAGGTTGTCTCTCAATTCAATTAGCTTATTAATTTTCTTTTTATTCCCTTTAAACACTCAGATTCTACAAAGGACTTGAGATGGTTTAAAATGCAAATGCACAGCCGGGCGTGGTGGCCACACTTGTAATCCCAGTACTTGGGAGGCTGAGACAGGAGGATCACAGGTTCGCAGCCAACCTCAGCTACTTAGTGCTACTTAGTGAGGCCCTCCGCAACTTAGTGAGACCATGTTTCAAAATAAAGAGTAAAAAATAGGGCTGGGGGTGTAGCTCGGAGGTAGAATGCCCCTGGGTTCAATCCCCAGTACCGCAAAAAAAGAAAAAAATGCAAATGCACAAAGCAAATTAGTTTTATTTTTATTGGGATAAAAATAAAGAACCATAAATTGAGTAAGTTCTATATAAACTGTATGAACTATAAAAAGGGAAACTAGCCGGGCGTGGTGGCTCACGCTTGTAATCCCAGTACTTTGGGAGGCGGAGACCGAAGGATCCAGGTTCACGGCCAGCCTCAGCTCTCTCTCTCTCTCTCTCTCTCTCTCTCTACTTAGTGAGGCCCTCTGCAACTTTGTGAGACCCGGTTTCAAAATAAAGTATAAAAAATAGGGCTGGGGGTGTAGTTCGGATGTAGAACACCTCTGGGTTCAATACCCGGTACCGCAAAAAAAAAAGGAAAACTAGAAAAATCATGCAAATAATAGAGTATGTGATTATTATTTTTTCTTTTTTGGGTTTTTTTCTTTTTGTACTGAGCCAAGGTGCATTCTACCTCCGAGCTATAGCCCCAGCCCTTTTTAGTTTTTTATTTTGAAACAAGGTCTCACTAGGTTGTTAAGGGTCTCGATACATTGCTGAGACTGACCTCAAACCTGCAATCCTCCTGTCTCAGAGTTCTTCTCAGAGTAATCCCAAGTACTGGGATTACTTGGTGTGCACAACCACACCAGCTTAAGTTTTATAATTTTGAAACTTAACTCTAGGGACAGAGCTTCCCAGAAATCAGAGAAAGGGGGAAACTGGTCAGGTATACTAGTCTCATTGTCAGAAAAGAGGAAGCATTCATCATCTTAGGAAAGAGAAAATGGTCTTTGGAGCAGTAAATTCAAATAGGAATATCTAATGAACAATAGTTCCAAAGAACCTTTGAGCCATACTTTCATGCCAACACCTTTAGTGCCCACCAGGCCTAGCCTCGGTAGGAGCTCTCGTTTCCCACACCAGCTGAGCCTCTTCGTCTGTATCATAACTTTTCATGTTCAGGTCTGGATCTGGCCCTGTGGAAAAGTTGTCAAGAGAATTGCACCTACCCCTCCCCATTGTTTAAGGGCACCAACACTATTCTTTTGCCCCACCAGCCTAGGAGGAAAAAAGCTAATCTCATGAGTCAGTCAAATTCATTCCGTTCTTCTCAGAGTTTCGCCAGTTTTAAGTGGAGATCAAATTTCCATTCACTATAAATGGCTGAGGGCGTATAGAAACACGTGCTCTCCCTCAGCTAATCCAGTTCCGCAAGCACGAGGAACTGGGGCCTCCTTCTATTCAGTACCTTTTTCCTATTGTCTGGATTAAAATGCTTGGCTACAGGTGGGAAGCGTGTGAGCCACTGACTTCTTAGTAGGAATGTGTTTATAAAATGGGCTGATGAGCCGGGCGTGGTGGCGCACGCTTGTAATCTCAGTACTTGGGAGGCTGAGTTCGCGGCCAGCTTCAGCTACTTAGTGAGGCCCTCCGCAACTTAATGAGACCCTGTTTCAAAATAAAGAATAAAAAATAGGGCTGGGGGTGTAGCCCGGAGGTAAAACGCCCCTGGGTTCAATCCCGGGTACCACCAAAAATAAAATAAAATAAGCTGATGATTTACTAATTGTCGGGGCAGGAAATTGACCATGAAATTAGGCGGGACTGGGAGGGTAAGAAAGCGATAGAGGGACAAATAAAATGGCCAATTAGTGTGGCACTGACTGCGCTGAGACCACAAGCTCAGAGGCGAGCTTTGTTATCGCCTTCCCTTCACTGTGGCGTGGAAAACCAGCAACTTCCCAGGTCTGGCAATGGTCCGCAGAACCTCAGAACGAAAGGGAGCCCACAGTGTCCTGCCAGCCCCCAAACATGAGAGCAGCTATTGGAAAATGAGGCCACCAGGAGACATCGACAAGGTCACGAGTGCTTTGGTTTGGGGGAAGATTTGAATCTAAACAAACGAATGCATTTAATGGTTTTTGAATTCCATATCTAATAGAAGAAGGTCATGGTATGTCTAATATCTATATTGTATCATGAATAGGGTGTACTTTGGAAACTGATGACTCAACAGTAAGTTGCATAGCCCTTCCAGTTTCCTCCTATGAATCTGTTAACAAATGCAAGACTGAATTCCTCAGTACTTCCTGGTTAGGTTATGGAACTAACCGTATACCTGCAAAGGGCCTAAGGAGAGGAAGCTGCAGGGGCTTGAGTACAATGGCCCCACTGGCAAGTGTCACTACATTATGAACTCAAAGGAAGGTTAGGCTTCCATGCAGGCAGAGCGGAGGAAGCGGCACTGCCCCCTCTAATTTGATTATCATGCGCCATGTGCTACAAAATGTCCCAGGCTAACCTACAGACCAGGAACAAGGTATGCACCTGAGAGCGAAGCCCACTCAACAGTGTGTTTTGGTCCATCTGGTCTACTCCACATGCCTTTCTCTGGTGATCTCGCCTGCAGAGACACAGCAGTCCACAAACAAACAAGGAGGAGGAGGAGGAAGAGGATGGGGTGGCCTTGGGCTGAAGAAGAGCTCAAGCCTTCTAACTTCATCTGTTTGTTCATGCTGGTTTTCCGTTCAGTGTGATGGGTTGGCTTCCCAACAAAAGAGCAGGGTTGTAGGAATAAACAGCAGCAAACCTGAGTCCCAGAAGAAAGAAAATGGCATACAGAATCATGTTGTTTGTGTGTCTGTGTGTGGTACTGGGGATTGAACCCAGGGACATTCTACCTCTGAGCTACACCCCAGCACTATTTTACTCTTTTATTTTGAAACAGGGTCTCACTCAGTTGCAGAGGGCCTCACTAAGTTGCTGAGGCTGGCCGTGAACCTGCTATCCTCCTCTCTCAGCCTCCCAAGTATTGGGATTACAGGTGTGCGCCACCACGCCTGGTTATGTTATTAAAACTAGTTATTAAAGAAGCGTATAATGTCGACGTACTTTCCCTGGGTGACTTTTGGGTGTGAGGCAATATCTCAGTTAGGCAGATGGGCCAGGGAAAGACAGGAACCCTCTCAGAGGAGAGGCCGCCCAGTGGTGCATCCGTTGATCAGGAGTGCTGGGTACTTCTTCAGTGTGGTCTCAGAGAAGCTATATTCCACGGGCTGCAAACACAGATGGCAAGCTTCAGTGACATGGTCATCCAAGGGTGTGAAAGACTCTGACCTGTTTTGGGAGACTTTAGTCCATAGCTTCAAAATGTTTAAGATCAATAAAAAATATTTCAACATAAAGTTTTTAAAAACTGAAAGATAAAGAATGAGTTGAGTATAAACTGGAAATTAAAGTGAGAATGTTTTCCTAATGAATTCAGTAAGACTTAAAGCTGAAGCCAGGCGTGATGGCGCACACCTATAATCCCAGTATTTGGGAGGCTGAGACAGGAGGATTGCAGGTTCGAGGCCAACCTCAGCACCTTAGCAAGACCCTCAGCAACTTAGATCCTATTTCAAAAATAAAAAATAAAAAAAGGTTAGGGATGTAGCTCGGAAGTAGAATGCCTCTGGGATCAATTCCCAGTACCAAAAAAAAAAAAAAAGGAAAGGAAAAAAAGCTGGTATAGGCTCTTAACACTCACAACTAGAACTTAAAGTAAGATAGTGGGGAATTTTTGGACTATTTGAGGGCAAAACTTGGTCAATGTGATTTATGGGACACTGGGAGGAGGGCGAGGGTGGCATTGCATAATAACTGTATTGCTATTGAACATTAACATAAAGGACATTCAAATAAACAAAGGGAGAGTTCATAAAACTATGGGAAATCTTTATCATACCAAACCAGAAAAGTATAGCATTCTGCAAACCTGGGAGCTAACCTGGACAGCAAATTAGAAAAAGAGATGTACTAATGAGCACTTAGTATCAGCTAATGTTTACTGAGCACTTACTCTGCGCCAAGTACTGTTCTGAGCAGTTTCCATGACCCTTTATACTCTCCGCAACCTTGAGACACAGTAACCAGCATCATCCCCATTTTATGAATGAGGGAATTGAGGCACGGAGCAGTGAAGTAAGTGATGAGCCAGGAAACCAGCACAGCTTGACCTCAAAGTCTGTCTGTTAACCTTTTCTCTCCTGCTCCTCACAGGAAAATGAGACACACAAACACAAGTGTCCACCCCATGTGTTATAGTTAGATATAAAATGTCCCCTGAAGAGCTCACTTATTAATGTTGGGAGTTGATATCATTGAGTCATGAGGGTTGTAATCCCAGCAGTGGATAAATCCATTGTAATGGATTGATCTGGGTGGTACTTTGTAGGCTGACAGGGTGTGGCTGGAGGAGGTGGGTCTCTGGGGGTGCGGCCTTGGAGATTATATATGATTCCTCCTCCCCCTGCTCGCTTTCTTGCTTCCAGCCTCCATGATGTAAAGAGCACAGCCCATTTTCTCTTTCTCCGCCTCCCTCCGCCATGCCCAGAGATCCGTGGTCCCCGGCCTTACACTGACTGAACCCGAAACAGTAAGAAAATAAATATTTTTCCCTCTAATTTACGTGGTCAATCTTTTAAATGATAACTGCAAGAATGCTGACCAGCACACCATGCTAAATAACCAGACAGAAAGCAAAGACGAATGCAGGTACTAATGAGAGAGAGCGCTTCTATCATCCGAACCTTCCATAATAACCTGGAGAGCGACCAAAATTCTCTAGAATCTATATTTCCATTTCATTCAACGGGTAAGCTTCAATGTCACCAAATTCCAGGTCCTGGGTAAATTCAGCAGAGTCAGGCAAGTCTCCATCCATCCATGTTCAGAGTGTGCCGTATCTGAATGCTAGAGATAACACTGAGAAGAGAAAGCTACGAACTAGTAAACACGCTATTTTCCCTCTTTCAGCCTATCTTTAACATGAGAATTATACAGCACACACAGCCCACCTCTCCAAGCTCAGAAGAGCCTCCTGAGGTCACACGGGAGACACAGCTACAGGCTTCAGGCATCATCCCCCATGACCCCATGATGCCCAGGAATTCATACTGGGGAGGGGGACCTCAATGGGGAAGTTCATCCTGCTGTGGCTTATGAGAATCCTGCCTTTTGCCACGCAGATTCTAGAGCCCCAGACCCTCGGCAGTAAGATGCCAGTCTCCCCCAGCCTACGGCGGCAGAGAAAAGGAAAACAAACAAGGCTTGGAAAATCCGCTGGATTAAAGGCTGAACCCAACAGACTGGCACTGTCCCTGTGAACGAGGACGCATGCCTGCAGAGCAGGAGCCATCCCAGAACAAAATCAATCTGACTCCATCCCTGGTCCCTTTGTCTACATCATAGCTGTGCTTGACTTCCCCAAGAGGACAAACATCTGAGGATGTGGCCTGAGATGAAGACATCCTTTTCCTCTAAGTATTGTTTCTTTTAGCAAACCTCAGGTTGACCGCAGTACTTTAACATGTCTCTCAAGCAAAGGGAGACATCTAGTGGCCAAGGCTCACAACGTGGAAGAGGCCACCTCTTCACAAAATCCTGGTGGGGTACAATCCTCCAATGGCCTTGAAGTGCACCGAGGGACAGTGGCCCAATCAGGCAGCCTCTGTGAACCTGAGCTGCCTTGGCCAGATCCTCAGAGCTGGGGTTCTGCTTGGAGCACAGCGCACGCATTCGGCTATCTATTCATTCAATGCACATTTATGATCAATGTCTCCTAGGTGCAAAACACTGCGCTAAGCCCCACCCTTCAAAATTTGTAAATACTACCTTCAAGGGTCTTAGAGTTCAGTGGGAAAACTAGGCCAGCCACAGTTGGTTAAAATACATTGTGATAAGGGTCGACCACACCATGCTATAGAAGGCCGTGGAAGAGACACTTTAATGCATCTTTGAGGGTAAGAGGAAGAAATATCTAAACCACAGATCTCAAACTGGCATCCTGCGGGCCCCATCTGGCCTGCAGATGTGTTTTGTTTGGACTGTGAAGTGTTTTTATAACTCTGAATTAGTTGCCAACATCCAAACATCAGGGAATTTCACATGAAAATCCGGATTTGAGCTTCTTTTGAAGAACGGGAAGATGTGATAATACTAGGTCCATATTCCTGCAGGGTGATATTCATTTTGAACTGGGTAGAAACATCCTTCCCAGCTTCCAATAATTTCCTTATTTCAATGAAATCTTAGTAGATTCTGCAAAAACAGGGTATGAAACTCAAAATTACAAAAAAAAGCATATTCATTGAAAAATAGATCTACTTCTACCCTTGTTCTATAGCCTGGTCTATAAACATGTATTACTCCCTCTTAATATATTCAAAAATTAATTCCATCTAGATTAAAAGTTTAAACATGAACTATGGAGCTATAAACACATTAGAAGAAAACAGAGTTGTTTCTGGTGCATTCTTTAAGGAATTAGTTTTAATGGCAAAGACCAAAACCCAGACATCCCAAAAAGAAAAAAAATGACAATTGATTATATAAAAAGGAGAAAATATTTGCATGGCAGAAAATATAATGAGCATCATCTACATATAAATAATAACCTGGAAAACAATCTTTTCAATTTCTATAACAAATGACTCTCAGGTTTTGTTTTGTTTTTATTTATTTTGTTTTGTTTTGCTTTGTTTTTTCGTACTGCGGATTGAACCCAGGGGCATTCTACCTCTGAGCTACATCCCTAGCCCTTTTTTTATTTTTTTGTTTTGAAACAGGGTCTCACAAGGTTGCGGAGAGTCTCCCTACATTGCTGAGGCTGCCTTCATACTTGTGATCCTCCTGTCTCAGCCTCCCAGGTACTGGGATTGCAGGCATGCACCACCACACCCGGCTATGACTCTTGTATAAAATGTAAATAGTTCTTGCAAATCAATAAGAAAATGACACAGCCCAGAAGACAGATGAACAAAGGGGTGTGAGTAGACCAGAAAATGACAAATAGTTAAAATATATGAAAAACAAGGAAACATCTATTATAATTTGAAACATGAAGACTAAAGCGATGACGAAATATTATTTTTTGCCTCTCAGGTGGGCAAAGATCAAAAGTGTTAATGACAATATTATTGCAGGTAAAAAGAAACAAGAAAGCTCATATATAGCTAGTGGGAGTATACATCAGTAAGTCTGTGTCAAATCTTAAAATTTACAAATTTTTAAATTTATCCTTTGAACTAGCAATTCCATTTCTAGAAATATAACCTAGAGATATACTTGCATATATTCAAAATGACTCTATGCCAGTCATTATAATATAGGAAGATTGGAAGTAACCTAAAAGCCTATAATGGGGTGGTGAATTGTATTTGTTTAAAATACGCTACATATGCAAGATATAAACCTTTTTTGTTTTAAGCAATTGAAATTATTAAAACAATGTGAGCTAGCTTAAGCCAATGAATGTGGAAATTGATATCAAGAGTGGGGCACATGGGTGTCTGAGACAGGAGGATCACGGGTTCAAGGCTAGCACGTGGTAATTTAGGAAGACCCTGTTTCAAAATAAAAATAAAATAAGGCTGGGGGTGTAGCTCAGAGGTAGAATGGCCCTGGGTTCAATCCCCAGTGCCACAAAAAAGAGAGAGAGAGAGAGCACGCGCGCACGCACATAAGCTGACATATGACATTTGCTTCTGGTCTAATCAATGGGCAGCAGAGAAATTTGTTATTGGAAACCAGAATGGAGGTGACCTCTGTAATAAAGTGAAGCATTTGTGATAAGCTAGCTTCTTAGTCTGTTTTGTGCTGCTGTGACAGAACGCCAGACACTGGGTGATTTATAAAGAAAAGAAATGTAGGTCGGGTGTGGTGGCGCACGCTTGTAATCCCAGTACTTTGGGAGGCGGAGGCCGGAGGATCCGGGTTCGCGGCCAGCCTCAGCTCGCTCTCTCTCTCTCTCTCTCTCTCTCTCTCCGTCTCTCTCTCTCTCTCTCTCTCTCTCCCTGTCTCTCTCTCTCTCTCTCTCTCTCTCTCTCTCTACTTAGTGAGGCCCTCTGCAACTTCGTGAGACCCGGTTTCAAAATAAAGTATAAAAAATAGGGCCGGGGGTGTAGCGCAGAGGTAGAACGCCCCTGGGTTCAATATCCGGTACTGCAAAAAAGAAAAGAAAAGAAATGTATTTCTCATAGTTCTGGAGACTGGAAAGTCTAAGACTGAAGAGCCAATATCTGGCGAGGGCCTTCTGCCTTCCTCCTAACAGGTGTGAGGTTGAAGTGTCGCAGGGACCAGAGTGAGCGGGAGGTCTTTCTCACAGCCTCAAGCCCTCTGGCACTGGGTCCACCTTCATGAGTTCAATATGGCGCCACGGCATAGCCACGTGACCACTCTCCTTTCCCCTTCAGTACATTATGCAATGAATTACATGATATAGCCAACCCTTGACGATAAAATAGGCTTTGCGTTGGACAGTTTCACCCAACTGTAGGTGAATGTTAAGTGTTCTGAGCATGCTTACCTTCAGCTAGGTTAAGCTGTGATTTTGAGGAGGTTAAACCTATTAAGTGAATTAACTTATGATATTTTCAATGCGTGATGGGTTTATCCCATCATAAGTTGTAGAGCATCTCTGTGTGTGGATGTATTCTTAATTGAATAGACACTTGATCATGCAGCATCATCTGTTAATATAGCCCAGAATTTCTAGACTAACAGTTTAACGTATTGACAAGGAAGGACTCCAGGCAACTGGAACACTCATAATATTGTCAGTGGAGATATAAAATGTACAACCACTTTAGAAAACACTTTGGTAATTTCTTATAAAACTAAATAGATACATTCCATGTAACCCAGCAACTTGTCAATATTTACCCATGAAAAAAGATAATAACCAGCCAATGCAAAAATTTTGTGTGTGATACTCATAGCACACATTTATTCATAACAGCCCAAATCTGGAAACAATCCCAGTGCCCATCAACAGGTGAAACAACATAGGAAATCATATACAGCCATACAAGGGAATACTAACCAGGAAGCTGCACAGCATTCTTGGCAATATACCTGAGCCTGTAAAAGGTAATAAGGACTTTTCACTCTTATGCAAAAACCATGTTATGCAAATACAAGGTGTTACATTCCTTGGTTTTAAACTGTACTCTTCCTACAGGATCTCCCTCACCCATTGACTACTTTGAAATTATGCTTACTGAGAATGTCAGCTAATGCTTTTTTGTACCTTGGTACCTGTTTACATAGATAATAACCTCGATTTTATTCAATAATATACACTGAGCACCTCTATACATAGAGCCCCAAACCATGGTAAGTACTGTCAGAGATACAATAAGAAGAGATACATCGGGTCCTAGAATATATCAGGAGCTGATAATGTTGCATGCTAAGCAGTAAAAACACATAAACATTTTGAGAACAATATTAGACATTACCATAAGTATTTCCAATGCCTATTGCCTGATTATATTCAATAAAAATAACAAAGGGAAGAATAATCATAATAACATTAGACCCTAATTAAAACCTTAAGATACTCCACATTCGCTGGTCCTCTCTTGATCTCATAATTGGCACAAGAGGACATAGGGTAAGACAGCCAAGTTGCCCAGTGATGTCGCCTTCCAGAGGTTGAGGTTCTGCTTTTGAGTTTGCTGCTTCTCTTAATAAACCATGATGGTGTAATCATATATTAACTTTTAAAACTTTTGCTTAAGTGTATTTTGTCTTCAGCATATAGCAGCGTCTCATGGAAGTCACTCTAACTTCTCTTTAAATATTTTCTTTTTTTTTTTTTTGCGGTACCGGGGATTGAACGCAGGGGCGTTCTACCTCCGCGCTA
>PVJS01028315.1:0-25597 GCA_004027185.1 Glis glis
ACACACACACACACACACACACACACTGTTTTTAAAATTTCAGCCACTGAGATAGATGTCATACTGTTCTTTCTAGAAAATTAACCCAGCATGTTGATTGTACATGTTAATTGTAATGTATAGTGAAGCTAGGCCCAGCGGTACACACCTGTAACCCCAGTATTTGGGAGGCTGAGACAAGAGGATCACAGGTTTGAGACCAGCCTCAGCAACTTAGGGAGACCTTGTTTCAACATAAAAAAAGGGGACTGGGTATATAGCCTGGAAGTAGAATGCCCCCCTAGGCTCAATCCCCAGTACCAAAAAAGAAAAAAGCACAGTCATTTGCAGACCTTGCAAGTATGTGAGAGGAATCCCAGGCTCTTGATGCTCACACTAGAATGTTGTCTACTCTGTTTAACACCAAGTAAGACTCAGGTGTCTTCAAATGACAGCCACTGGCCTCTCTTCCCACTGTCAGTGCTCTGCCATGTACCTGTCACTTCTTTTCCTCTAAGTACTGGGGCAGAGATCCTAACCACATGTTATGTTCCTTCTTTCCTTTTTTTTTTGGTACTGGATTAAGCCCATGGGCAGTCTACCTCCGAACTACACCCCCAGCTCTTTTTATTTTTTGTTTGGAAACAGGGTCTCGCTAGGTTGCTGAGAGCCTTGCTACATTGCTGAGGCTGTCCTCAAACCTGTGATCCTCCTGTCTTAGCCTCCCAAGTACCAGGATTACAGGTGTGTGCCACCATGTCTGGCTTTTTCTTTCTTTTCTTCTTTTTTATTTTTTTTTTTTTTGCGGAACTGGGGATTGAACCCAGGGGCATTCTACCTCCGAACTACACCCCCAGCCCCATTTTTGTTTATTCTTTATTTTGAAACAGGATCTCATTAAGTTGCAGAGGGCCTCACTAAGTAGCTGAGGCTGGCCACTAACCCGGATTCTCCTGTCTCAGCCACCCAAGTACTGGGATTACAAGCGTGCGCCATCACGCCCGGCTTCTTTTCTTTTCTTTTTTTTTTTTAATACCAGGTCTCACTATGTTGCCCAGGCTGGTCTTAAACTCTTAGGTGCAAATGATTTCCCCACCTCAGCCTCCTGAGGGGGCAGTACAGGCATATACTCAGCTTAAAATTTTTCTTTTAAGTGCTCGCTTCAGCAACACATATACTAAAATTGGAACGATACAGAGAAGATTAGCATGGCCCCTGCGCAAGGATGACACGCAAATTTGTGAAGCATTCCATATTTTTACTGAAAAAAAATTTTTTTCTTTTAACAACCCATGCCAGGCATGGTGATGCACACTTATAATCCCAGTACTTGGGAGGCTGAGACAGGAGGATTGGAGGTTCGAGGACAGCCTCAGCAAGTTAGTGAGACTCTCATCAACCTAGTGACACCCTGTTTCAAATAAAAATAAGAAACAGAGCTAGGGGTGTAGCTGAGAGGTAGAATGTCCCTGGGTTCAATCCCCAGTACCACACAAAAAAAAGTTAAATAAAGCCAGGCGTGGTGGCACACACTTGTAATCCCAGCACTTGGGAAGCAGAGACTGGAGGATCCAGGTTCGCGGCCAGCCTCAGCTACTTAGTGAGGCCCTCTGCAACTTCGTGAGACCCGGTTTCAAAATAAGTATAAAAAATAGGGCCGGGGGTATAGCTCGGAGGTAGAATGCCCCTGGGTTCAATCCCCGGTACCACAAAAAAAAAAAATTTAAATAAATAAAATAAAAAATAGGGCTGGGGGTATAGCTCGGAGGTAGAATGCCCCTGCATTCAATCCCCAGTACCACACACAAAAAAATAAAAATAAAAACAGTCTTGGTTTGTAGGCCATACAAAAACAGGGCAAGTTTAGTTCAAGAGCCATAATTTACTAGTTGTAGCGCTGGATCCAATGATAACAAAACCAACTTCAGTTCCTTTTCATTTTCATGTTTTCAGACTGAAAGGGAATTCAGCAGAACATCATACTGTAATTTTTATATTAAATAGAATGCCTGTGGCTCAGAGTCCTTGTTTTTCTTTAGATTGTTTCAGGTAACATAGGCATTTTGGGTTTTTTTGTTTTATTTCATGGCCCTGGGGATGGAACCCAGGGCACTCTGCCACTGAACTGCACCCCCAGCCCTTTATATTTTTATTTTGAGAAAGGGGCCAAGCTTGTCTCAAACTTGTGATCCTCCTGCCTCAGTTTCCCCGGGTTGCTAGGATTATAGGCATGTGCCGCCGTGCCTGGTAACACAGGCATTTTGAATCCGACTGTTGAGAAAATACAGGAAAGGCCACCTTCTTTAGGAAGTGGATTGGAAAGTTACTCTCAGCAGGGCATGGTGACTAACACCTGTAATCCCAATACTTGGGAGGCTGAAACAGGAGGATCACGGGTTCAAGCCAGCAACTTAGTGAGGCTCTTAGCAACTTGGCAAGACCCTGTTTCCAAGTAAAAAATAAAATAGGGCTGGGGGAGTAGCTCGGAGGTAGAATGCCCCGGGTTCAACCTCCAGCACCACAAAAAAAAAAGAAAAAAGAAAGTCACTCTCGTGCCCCTTACATGCAGAGCTCTGGAGTGACAGTTGATCAGGAAGCACCCAGCACCAGCTCTCTGGGTTGCTGATCACAGACTGACTGAAGGGCAAACTGTGCTCCTCCACTCTGAGCTCTGAGAAGAGAAGCTAAAAACTCAAAAGCTCTTCTGATCCAAGTCTGCCATATTGCTAGGAAACACTGTGCTTGTGCCCCTCACCTAGTGTGGCATTTGTATTAATATATTAAGCACAGATTGCGAATGATTGCTGCCTTAGTGTCATAGCCTGAGTCGTGTGCTGGGTGTGGAGCCACATATGTGCTTGATAAGTGCATATGGACGGGAGCCTATGGTGTGCCATAAATAATTAAATTGGAAAATAAATCTCTCTTCCACTTGGCTTTCTCCCTTGCTATTTCTATTTCATATGGACCCGTCTTTTTAAAGATTTGTAGAACATTGGACTGTACACATGTACCCATAAATGTATCACCATTAAGCCTGTCAGGCTCAGTGTAGCTCAGTGGTAGAGTGCTTGCCTGACATGCATGAGACTCTGTGTTCCATCCCTAGCACTGCAAAAAAAAAAATTACAAAAAGCCTGTCCCATTTATAAATGATATGAAATGCTGTGGGAACATAAAGTGGTGGTTACATGTTTTAACTGAGAGTGACAGCTCTTCATCACACAGTGTGATGTCCCTTCTGCTATGTAGGACGTCTTTCATAGAGGGAGTGCGAGTATGTATGATGAAATAGCAGATACACAAATCTTTGTTAAATGAAATTTTATTTTTTTTTTAAACAGGGTCTTGCTAAGTTGCTGAGGCTGGCCTCAACCCTGCTGTCCTCGCTTCTCAGCCTCTCAAGCATTGGGATTACAGGCATGAGCCACTGTGCCCAGCTACAATTTTCTTTTAAACTGGAAATAAAATTGAGTTGCTTTTTAACTAGGGGAGTAAAACACTGCAACTTATGCAAATTTATGAATGTATGCCCATAAGGAAAAGTCTGGAAACATACCCATACAGCTGCCAACAGTTGGTGCTTCTGGGGGAATTAAGCCAGTCTTACATTTTATTTTTACTTCACGTATATCTAGACCATTTCAGTTCATATTCATTACTTTATACCTTAAAGTGAGGGGGATATGGCCTCTAATCCCAGTGACTCAGGAGGCTGAGGCAGGAAGATCGCAAGGTTGAGACCAGCCTGGGCAACTTAGCAAGACCCTATCTCGAAACATAAAAAGGGCTGGGGGTGTTGCTCAGTGGTAGTGCCCCTGGGTTCAATCCCTAGTACCACAAAGAAATTAAATAAAAATAACGGCACGTGCCTGCCTGGTGGGAAGGTCTTGAGGCCCAAGAGGACAGGGTGGCTGTGGAGAACCTTCACCCCCAGCCCGGGCAGCGTGAGAGCGAGGGCAAGGCTGCTGCGGGTCCTCCCTCGGCAACAGCCGGTGAGACACACACTGCGCACAAATACAGCACACCTCAGAAGCACAGAGAACAGAAAGTGTCTGAGTGGCCACAACACTGGTAGCTGTTCTTCATCTTTAGAAACATTCTAGTCTGTTAGTGTGGGGCTTCTTTCATGTGACCTGGTTCCCGGGCACCGCAGGACTTGCCCCTGAGTATTCGTAGAAGCAGGAGGATGTGTTGTGCCAGCTCCTTTGCAGCCTGGCATCAGAGCACGCCAGGTGGGACTAAGTGTACCAGGCCACTCGGGTTCCTGAGGTCAGCCTCTGAGTGTGTGTCTCCCCGTGGCGTTCTGCCTGAACTTTATTATGTACAATATTTTAGAAACACCTTGCAGTATGGTTGCTTATAAGTAAGATAGACATAAAGGTTAAATTTATAACTTCAATGAACTGTTCAGTACATTTGCTATTGTAGTTTGCATTTTTTTAAAAAAATGGGGCCTGTTTCAAAATAAAAGAATAAGCCAGGCGTGGTGGCACATGCTTGTAATCCCAGTACTTGGGAGGCTGAGACCGGAGGATCCGGGTTCGCGGCCAGCCTCAGCTACTTAGTGAGGCCTCCGCAACTTAGCGAGACCCTGTTTCAAAATAAAGAATAAAAAATAGGGCTAGGGGTGGAGCTCGGAGGTAGAATGCCCCCGGGTTCAATCCCCAGTACTGCAAAAAAGAAAAAGAATAAAATAGGGCAGGGAGGTGTAGCTTGCAGGTAGAATATCCCTGGGTTCCATCCCCAGTACCACAAAAAAAGAAAAAAGAAACAGGTTCTCACTAAGTTGTGGAGGCCCTCACTAAGTAGCTGAGGCTGGCCACAAACCTTTGATCCTCCTGTCTCAGCCTCCCAAGTACTGAGATTACAAGTGTGCGCCACCACACCCAGCTAATCGTTTGAATATTAAATGGATGCTAGTTATCATGTAAGGTAAGTCTTAGCTATAAACGTTTGTGCTTTTTAAAAATAATAAAAACACTGGAGCAGTGTGGCGCATGCTTGTAGTTCCTGTTTCAAAAACAAAATTTAAAAGGAGAGGCTGGAGGTGTAGCTAGAGGTAGAATGCCTCTGGGTTCAATCCTCAGCACCACAAAAAAATTAATAATCATAATAAAACATTGAAGATAAGCTGGGCGTGGTGGTGTGTGCACGCTTGAGGATCCGGGTTCGAGGCCAGCCTCAGCTACTTAGTGAGGCCCTCCGCAACTTAGTGAGACCCGGTTTCAAAATAAAGAATAAAAAAATAGGGCTGGGGGTGTAGCTCCGAGGTAGAATGCCCCTGGGTTCAATCCCCAGTACTGCAAATAAATAAATAATGAATAAAACATTGAAGATGATTGTGAAAAGAGCACTGTCTTCCCAGTTCCTCCATTCTTGGTAGTAATTGTTTTCTTTTGAAGTAACCAGGCAGCTGTGCCCTTGAGCTCTTGTAGAGGTATCCCCTCTTTCTTCCCAGTGAACCACCAGCCAGTTGCTCCCACAATTTTCCATGAATTCAGCCACTTCTGGCCAAAGTGAAGTTGAATTGTAACAGAAGCATCTGTAATTTGCTTCAAATGAATAATTTTTAATTTTGGAACTAGCTGTTGTGTGTGTGGTAAATTATCATGTTCCTTTTTTTTTTTTTTTTTTTTGCGGTACCGGGGATTGAACCCAGGGGCATTCTACCTCCGAGCTATACCCCTGGCCCTATTTTTTATCCTTTATTTTGAAACCGGGTCTCACGAAGTTGCAGAGGGCCTCACTAAGTAGCTGAGGCTGGCCGCGAACTCGGATCCTCTGGTTTCAGCCTCCCAAGTATTGGGATTACAAGCATGCGCCACCATGCCCAGCTATCATGTTCCTTATGTTGTGTTTCTTCTTTTGTTATTGGGGTTTTTTTTTTGGGGGGGGTTGTTGTTTGTTTTGGTTCTGGGGATTGAGCCCAGGGGTGTCCTACCACCAGGCTACACCCCCAGCCCTATATACTTACTTATTCATTTATTTGTGCTGGAGATTGAACCTGGGGCCTTATGCATGCTAGGCAAGAGCCCTACTACATCCCAGCCTTCAATTTTTATTTTGAAACAGGGTCTCACTAAGTTGCTGAAGCTGAGCCGGGCGTGGTGGCGCACGCTTGTAATCCCAGTACTTTGGGAGGTGGAGACCGGAGGATCCCGGTTCACGGCCAGCCTCAGCTCGCTCGCTCTCTCTGTCTCTCTCTCTCTCTCCCTCTCCCTGTCTGTATGTCTCTCTCTCTCTCTCTCTCTCTCTCTCTACCTAGTGAAGCCCTCCACAACTTCGTGAGACCCAGTTTCAAAATAAAGTATAAAAAAAATAGGGCCGGGGGTGTAGCGTGGAGGTAGAACGCCCCTGGGTTCAATTCCCGGTACCACAAAAAAAAAAAAGTTGCTGAAGCTGGCCTTGAGCATGCAATCCTCTTGTCTCAGCCTCCCAAGTAGCAGGGCTTATAGGCATGCGACACCACACCCGGCCTGTGTTGTGTTTTTGTTGCTATTTTTTTTGTGGTGCTGGGGATCAAACCTAGGGCCTCATGTTTGCTAGGCAAGTATTGTACCACTAAGCCCCTCCCCAACCCCTTCCCGGTGGCTTTGGGAAGCTGAGTACTGGGAAGTGGCCCGGACAGAGGCCTGGAGAGGAGTGCTGACCTTGGTTACTTGTAGGTGCTGCTCTCTAGCCCTCTTAGCAGAGGTAGCGCTGCAACCGGCTTCTGGGCCATCCAGATTTCCTTCCTCCCATTTCCCTGTTTCTGCTGTGGCCACGCTGCCACCATATCCACTGGCTGTGAGAAGGGGCTGCCCACCCAACTTATTCTTCCTGTGCTGCTCATCCACAGGCTGGGCTTTGGTTTGGGAGCCCTTGTTCAAGTGTCTTCCTCTACAGAAAGAGAGGCCTTCGTTAGTGCCCTGATGAGTCACTCTTTGGGAAGTGGAGTGGGGTGAAGCCCTTTGAAGGTCCATCTCGGGGACATCACGACCCAACACCCTCCCGTCTTGGGCACAGTGAGACCAGAGGGTAAAAGAACAAGCCCCTTCCTCTGGCAAGGAGTGTCTTGTTACTTATACTCTGGCAAGGAGTGTCCTGTTACTTATATTCAAGGCTGGACATCCCATTTCTTTGTGGGGAAGCAGATGTTGACTGGCTTGCCTTCCTTCCTTAGGTGGTTTTTTGGCAAAATACCCAGAGCCAAGGCAGAAGAAATGCTTAGCAAACAACGGCACGATGGGGCCTTTCTAATCCGAGAGAGTGAGAGTGCGCCTGGGGACTTCTCCCTCTCCGTCAAGTGAGTATTTCCTGCTGTCGTCTCTGGCTGACTAAATTGGGCCGTTGGTCAGGTGTCTGGCTACACACAAACTGGTAGGGGTTTAGCCTAATCAGTATTGTAATTTCACATCTAAATCCTAATTTCTAGCCGGGCATGGTGGCTCACGCTTGTAATCCCAGTACTTGGGAGACTGAGACAGGAGGATCGCAAGTTCAAGGACAGACTCAGCAAGTAGTGAGACTCGCATCAACCTAGCAAGACTCTGTTTCAAAATAAACATAAAAATAGGGCTGTGGGTGTAGCTTGGAGATAGAATGCCCCTGTACTCAATCCCCAGTGCCACAAAACAAAAAAAGATAAAAATAAAATCCTAATTTCTGGCTCCTGATTTTTTTTTTTTTCCGGTACTGGGGATTGAACCCAGGGGCATTCTACCTCCGGGCTACACCCCCAGCACTATTTTTTATTCTTTTTTTTTTTTTTTTTTTTTTTTTTTTTTGCGGTACCGGAGATTGAACCCAGGGGCGTTCTACCTCCGCGCTACACCCCCGGCCCTATTTTTTTATACTTTATTTTGAAACCGGGTCTCACGAAGTTGCGGAGGGCCTCACTAGGTAAAGAGAGACAGAGAAAGAGAGAGCTGAGGCTGGCCGCGAACCCGGATCCTCTGGTCTCTACCTCCCAAAGTACTGGGATTACAAGCGTGCGCCACCACGCCCGGCTTTTATTCTTTATTTTGAAACTGGATCTCGCTAAGTTGCGGAGGGCCTAAGTAGCTGAGGCTGGCCGTGAACCTGGATCCTCCTGTCTCAGCCTCCCAAGTACTGGGATTAGAAGCATGCACCACCAAGCCTGGCTTTGACGCCTGATTTAAAAAAAAATAGTTCAAGCCGGACATGGTGGCGCACGCTTGTAATCCCAGTACTTGGGAGACTGAGACAGGAGGATCCAGGTTCGTGGGCAGCCTCAACTACTTATAGAGAGACCCTCCACAACTTAGACCCTGTTTCAAAATGAAGAATAAAAATAGCCGGGTGTGAGCCTCTGTGGTCATACCCTTCCTCATGAAGCTTTCTCACATTCCACATTTGTTTCATGCATGAAAAAGCAACACAAACCAGGAGGATCACAAGTTCTAGTCCAGCCTGGGCAACTTAGCAAGACCCCATCTCAAAATAAAAAATTTTGATAAAGGCAGGGGTGTAGCTCAGTGGTGAAGTGCCTACCTGGCATGTGTAAGACCCTGGGTTCAATCCCCAGCACTGCAAAAGAAAAAAGACAGTGCCATACCCCCGCCCCTGTCTGCAATTTTGGTTTCAGTTATCTAAGGTCAACTCCGGTCCAAAAGTAATAAGTGGAAAATTCCAGAAATAAACAGCTCATAACTTTTAAATAACTTATTAGAGCATATTGTCACAATTGTTCTATTATTGTTGTTAATCTCTTACTGAAAATTAAGCTTTATCAGGTATATATGTGTGTGTTTGGGAGAAAGAGAGAGTTCGGTATTATCTGTGGTTCCAGGCACCGGGTCTTGGAATGCATCCCCCAAGGATAAGGGGGAACAAGGGCACTGTGGGCAAACACTTGGTCTCTTGGATTCATTGGCTTAAGGTTCAGTGCTGCCACCTACTGGATTATACTTAGGAAGCGTTTGATTTCTTCAAGCTTTAAAACTATAGAAGAGACTATTCATTGCACAAATGTTCGCAGAGTGCCTTGTGAGGACTTGGCAGTGAACAGGACAGCAGAGCCCTCGCTGAGCTTCTGTTCTAGCAGCTGTCGCCATGACAGACCCCGTGGGTCAGCACCATTCGGTCACGCCCTTGTAGTCTTTGCAGGCCAATGTAAAGGGGAGCATGTTATCTGGTGATGGAGATGTTGTTTCTTTGATGCTTGGGCCTCTTTTATTGTCCCAGCATGTCCTTTTATTGTGAGACCTTTTTCTCATGGAAAGAGAAAACTAAAATTCCTGAATGGAAACTAGATCTTTGAACTATTCCCAGTTACAAGAGAATTGTTGGCAGTATTTCCAGTCCCTTCTCACCTTATTTCCCGTCCCACCTTTTCTAGTTTTTGAATGTCACATCACATTTTAATTTTTTTCCACTTGAAAGGGAGATAGTTAAGTCACCTTGTGAGTAAGGCTCTGTTCCTTGGTACCGTGCAGGACTCATGTGTTAGGACCTTGTCTGTATCTTACAAGCATCTTAGAATTAGTCTGTTGGGTGGGGTTGCCCTGTCTGAGGATTCTTCCTTGGTTACCAGTAACCCTTAGCCATGGAGGTTGCAGGATGCTCAGTGACTCCCCAGCTCTCTCCAGCTTTGGGGCAGGTTGCTATGCTGTCCCTGTGCCCTCGGGCTGTGAAGAATGCTGCCAGGTCCTCTCCACACCTCCTAGATGGGCAGACGGCCAGTTCACGTGTGTTGTCTACGCTCCCCAGGTTTGGCAATGATGTGCAGCACTTTAAGGTGCTCCGCGATGGAGCTGGAAAGTATTTCCTCTGGGTGGTGAAGTTCAATTCTTTGAATGAGCTGGTAGATTATCACAGATCGACATCCGTGTCCAGAAACCAGCAGATCTTCCTGCGGGACATAGAGCAGGTGCCACAGGTAAGCCTGAACCTCACCAGAGAGAGCGTGAGACCGTTTCCAGCTATGAACAACTTCAAGCAAGCCAGTGCCCTTCGGAGAGTCATTCCTGGGGCTTCTGTGCACGTTATTCAAAATGTTACCCCTCAACGACATCGAAGATCTGTAGTTTTAAATAAGATGGCTTTGCCTTTTCCAGAGGTGCCTCTCTGAAGCAGTGTTGCTAGCGTGCCACCAGTCTCTAGGGACACAGCCCTTAGCTGCTCTCAGGTCCCTGGAAGCAGATGGTGAGGAAAACCATACTTGTGGGGTGTAGGGTCCACTCATTCCTACTCCTCGTCTCCCAGCCATGAGTTAGTGTTAGTACCACCTTTATTCAAAAGTCTAGACCTTTTGATCCTGTCAAACTTTCAGGCTATCATAAGCAATAGGAACAAAAATGTTTTCAAATCTGTGAACAAAACCTGACTTTCCCCTTCCAAATCTACGTGCTGCTCCTCACTTAGTAATACGGCATGTTGGCTACCCTAGGTCCTAGTGTTAGAGATGGGCCCTAGTGTTCTTTGAGCATTGGTAAAAGATTAAGCCTGCTTACAGTAAACTTAGGACTTACATGTAAGGATAAATGGAGTGGGAGCTGGACATGGTGGTACACACCTGTAGTCCCAGCACTTGGGAGGCTGAGACAGGAGGATCACAGGTTCGAGGCCAGCCTTAGCAACTTAGTGAGACCCTGTTTCAAAATAAAAAGGGTTGGTGTTGTACCTCAGAGGTATGAATTGAACCCTTGAATGCCCCGGGTTCAATCCCCTGTATCCCCCCCAAAATAGAAATAAATGGGATGGGGGCGATGGGGGTCCCTTCAGGAGCTGCGAGGGTTTGCACGCTGACAGGATCAGGAACGCGTGTTTTGTTTCCCCTGCTCCTCTTTCACAGCAGCCAACCTACGTCCAGGCGCTCTTCGACTTTGACCCCCAGGAGGACGGCGAGCTGGGCTTCCGCCGGGGAGACTTCATCCACGTCATGGATAATTCAGACCCCAACTGGTGGAAGGGGGCATGCCATGGGCAGACCGGCATGTTTCCCCGCAATTACGTCACCCCTGTGAACCGGAACGTCTAAGAAGCAAGAAGAGATTATTTAAAGAAAGTGAAAAATTAAAAACACAAGAGTTACACCCACAAGTTGCCCATAATGGCAGCGTGTGAGGGAGCTCGGAACACCTGGTGGGTTACGCTGTGACCCTTCACTTTGGTTGGAACTTTGGGGGGGGGTGGGAGGGGGTGTTGGATATCAAAATGCCAAAACTTACCTATTGAATTAAGAAGAGTTTTTATTACAGATTCTCACTGCTGCTCCTGTTCCCCTCCTGTGTCCTTTTTCTCATCCTTTTTCTCCTGTCCTTCGGTGCATGACGTTTAAGGCCACATATAGTCCCAGCTGATGCCAATAATAAAAGAAAAGAAACCATGTGGGCTGGTATTTTCTCTATGCAAAATGTCTGTTCTAGTGGAAATGACTGGACGGAGAACAGCTCGGTCTGTGTTCCACGCACACACAGGAGCCGCGGGCAGCCTGGGGCCTTCGCTGCTGGGCTTCTGCCAGAGGCAGCCCAAGGCCACCTGCCTCCAGCCCGGAGCCTCCAGGCCTTTCCAGGTGTTTCGTCAGAGTTGGAACGAGTTGGGCAGGGAAGGCTTGCCGCCTGCCTGCCCCGTGGCTCCAAGACGGTCAGACCGCAGGCCCGCACCCGCCCACCCTGCTCCCCTCCAGGTGTCATTACTGAGGATGTCGTTTTTCATAGTGCCTTTTCCTTATTTCAGGGGTTGCTTATGAGTGGTTTTTTTTTCATTTGTTTTGTCTTAAAATAAGTTACAGTCCAGAGCTTTTCAGCCAGTTTGTCCCCTGCCCTGTGTAAATATTTTCCCTGGGGGAGGGGAACAGGTTAGAGAGGGGACAAGTGGAGGGAGGGTGTGGGCGCTCCCCACCTGCGCTCAGCCAGAAGTCTTTGCAGGCTCAGCTTTAATGTTCTCAGAGCGGGCTGCGGGGCCTCAGCCAGAACCCTGACCTGCAGGCCTCAGGGTGACCTGCCTTCCATCCCCAGGGGCAAGCCCTCGGAGCCAGCCAGTTGCAAACATAGAAAAGCTGGGGGAGTAGAGTGTCTACACTGCCCTTCTCAGCAGTCACAGGCTCTACCTGCTCCTGCTCTGGGCTAGGAATTGAGACAGTATTTGCTTTTCATTTTCCTTGCTCTTAAAATTAGCTCCTGGCCTTCACCTGTGTGTCCCCTCACCTTCAAGGGGAGCCCTGGGGCAGTGGCAAGCAGCAGCAGGATTGTCACTGGTGTCTCGCTTCACAGCGGGCTGCCCAGCCATCCCCATCTCGCAAAGCAGGGAGAATTGGGGAGGCTGGGCGAGGACAGAGGCCAAGGCTGTGGCAAAGCTTTCCGCCCACCTTCTGTCAACTTTTGGTCCCTTGTAGTGATGTGCCTGTAAACTGTCTCTCCACCGAATCTCCTTTCTGGAAAAAAAACAAGGCTGCATCCCCGGGAGTTGGTGGCGGCCTCGGGCCTTTGGGTTGTGAGGGGCTGGCAGGGCGCCCCAGGACTCTGGTTGTGAAGGTGGACTCGACCTGTGGCACGTCAAAGCCCTGGAGGCAGCGGCTCTTCTGGATGGAGCATGTTTCTCGCCTCTCCCGGCTCCCGTTCCTCTGCTTCTCCTTTCCCCGCTGATGAAGAAAGGAATCTGGCATTCTACACCTGGACCGTTTGATTGTTTTATTTTGAAATTGGTGTATATCATGAAGCCTTGCTGAACTAAGTTTTGTGTGTATATATTTAAAAAAAATCAGTGTTTAAATAAAAAGACCTATGTACTTAATCCTTTAACTCTGCGGATAGCATTTGGTAGGTAGTGATTAACTGTGAATAATAAACATACAATGAATTCTTGTGAATAATAAATATACAATGAATTCTTCACTCTGTATCTTTTTTCCCCCTTGCCTTACTTAAAAATGTAACTGAGCTGTGTGTGGTGGCACACACTTGTAATCCCAGTACTTGGGAGGCTGAGTCAAGAGGATCGCAGATTCAAGGACAGCCTCTACATGAAGTGAGACTCAGCAACCTAGCGAGCCCTGTTTCAAAATAAAAATAAAATAGGGCTGGGGGTGTAGCTCGGAGGTAGAATGCCCCTGGGTTCAATCCCCAGGACCCCCCAAAAAAACTGCAAGGTGTTAAGTTCCTTATCTCCAGCTCAACTAGCTTACATTGCTCCTGGAGAGGTAGTAGGTCTGATCCTGCACTTTGCTGGTTTTCAGAATTCCTGGGAGGTTAACAGTAGAGGCTCGTTAGCCAGGCACAGTGGCACACGCCTGTAATCCCAGTACTTGGGAGGCTGAGAAAGGAAGATAGCAGGTTCCAAGGCCAGCCTCAGCGATTTAGCAAGACCCTGTTATAAATTTAAGAGCCAGGCGTGGTGGTGCACACTTATAATCTCAGTACTTGGGAGGCTGAGACCAGAGGATCCGGGTTCACAGCCAGCCTCAGCTACTTAGTGAGGCCCTCTGCAACTTAGTGAGACCCTGTTTCAAAAATAAAGAATAAAAATAGAGCCGGGGGTGTAGCCCGGAGGTAGAAAGCCCCTGGATTCAATCCCCGGTACCGCCAAAAAAAATTAAAAAGGGCTAGGGGTGCAGCTCACAGAATGCCCCTGGATTCAATCCCCAGTACCAAAAAGAAAAAAAAAATACAGGCTCACAGGCCTACCCTCAGATCCCAGGACATCTCAGTTGAAGAGCACAAGAGAGCGTGCCTGATGGCTTTTCTTTTACTGGTGTATTTCAATTGTACATAATAGACTCACAGTGATACATTCATATATGCACATAAAATAATTTGGTCTGTTTCCTTCCCTGTACTTCCTCTTTTTTCTTCCCCTATTCCCTCCCACTACTCTACTGGGGTTTCTGGGGGGGTTTTTGTGTGTTTTTTGTTTGGTATTGGGGATTGAACCCAGGAGCATTCTACCTCTGAGCTAAACTCCCAGCCCTATTTTATTTTTCATTTTTTGAAACAGGATCGCTCTAGGTTGCTGAGGATCTAAGTTGCTGAGGCCGGCCATGAACCTGTGATCCTCCTGTCTCAGCCTCCCAAGTCCTGGGATTACAGGCATGTGCCACCACACCTGGCTTTTGTTGTTGTTAGACAGGATTTCATTGTTTCTCAGGCTTATCTTGAACTCCTGGGTGCAAAGGACCCTCTTGCCTCAGCCTCCCAAGCTCTGGGACTACAGGTGCCTGCCACCATGCCCAGACATGCTGTTTTATTTTGGGGGGGGTGTTGTGGTACTGGGGATTGGACCCTGGAGCATTCTACCTCCAAGCTATATCCCCAGCCCTTTTTATTTTTTGTTTTGAAACAGGGTCTCAAGCCAGGCGTGGTGGCATATGCCTATAATCCCAGTACTTGGGAGGCTATGACAGGAGGTTTGCAGGTTCAAGGACAGTCTCAGTAACATAGTGAAACTCTTAACAACCTAGCAAGACCCTGTTTCCAAACAAAAAATAAAAAGGAATGGGGGTGTAGCTCAGAGGTAGAATGCCCCTGGGTTCACTCCCCAGTACCACACACACAAAAAAAAACAGGGTCTCACTAGGTTGCTGAGAGTCTCACTAAGTTGCTGATCCTGTCCTCCAACCTACAATCCTCCTGTCTGAGCTTCCCAAGTACTAGGATTACAGGTGTGCAGCATCATGCCTTAATGCCATGGTGCTTCTGATGTAGAGAAATCTTAGCCCACCTTTCGGAAACTGTTCTAGATCAAAAGCTTTGGAGGTTGAGCTGGGCTTGCTTGATCTCCCTCTGTGGTAAAGGAGCGGAAGGATGCCTGTCTGCACGAAGCCATCCAACATGCTAAGTAGCTAAGACACGCGTGCTCAGTGGGCTGCTCTTCAGGTGAGGCCAGGCCTGTGCAACCAGACACAGCACTAGCTGCAGTAGACCAGGAAGATTCCTTTAGAAAGATTAAACAGCCGGGCGTGGTGGCGCACGCTTGTAATCCCAGTACTTGGGAGGCGGAGACCAGAGGATCATAGGTTCGCGGCCAGCCTCAGCTACTTAGTGAGGCCCTCTGCAACTTAGTGAGACCCTGTTTCTTTTTTTTTTTTTTTTTTTGCGGTACCGGGGATTGAACGCAGGGGCGTTCTACCTCCGCGCTATGCCCCCGGCCCTATTTTTTATGTTTTATTTTGTAACCGGGTCTCACGAAGTTGCAGAGGGCCTCACTAAGGAGAGAGACAGAGACAGAGACAGAGACAGAGCGAGAACTGAGGCTGGCCGTGAACCCGGATCCTCCGGTCTCCGCCTCCCAAAGTACTGGGATTACAAGCGTGCGCCACCACACCCGGCTTGAGACCCTGTTTCAAAATAAAGAATAAAAAATAGGGCTGGGGGTGGAGCTCAGAGGTAGAATGCCTCTAGGTTCAATCCCCAGTACCGTAAAAAAAATAAAAAAGAATAAAAAACAGAGCTGGGGATGGAACTCGGAGGTAGAATGCCTCTGAGTTACATCCCCAGTTCCACAAAAATAAATAAAATAAATAATAAAAAATTAAAAAATAAAATAGGGCTTGGATGTAGCTTGGAGGTAGAACACCCCTGGGTTCAATCCACACTGTGAGTATGGTACTGTACCACAAAATAATAACAACAACAACAATAAAAAGGGCTGGGGTGTACTCAATAGCAGAGCTCTTGCCTAGCATGTGGGAGGCCCTGGGTTTGATCTCTAACACATAAAAAGAGAAAAGCATCCTTGCTGTCATCCTCTGGGTGTGAGCTGTCACTCCAACAATGTCGCCTTGGAATGACACCCACGGGTCCCTAAGTGCTCAGCATGCTGTAGGTGTGCAAGGCCCAGCCTGGGGGACAGGTGCACCTGGCCCCGGCGTTAGGCCTGCCATCGTCCTGGGCTAGGGAAGCAGAGGACCAGGAACGGCCTCTTTTTCTTCTGCCTCCTGGCAGACATGTTGACAGCTCTTGGTAGCAATTCCATTCGTGGGGCACGTGGCATCTCTTCTGCCTCTGAAAGTGGAGACAGAGAAGAGCCCAGGATGTCCTCCACAGGTGAACGGCCGCCCCTTGCCGCTCCGGCACTGCAGGTGTCACCTCTGGGTCATCCTGAAACTGGAAATCACCCCACTTTAGACTTCTCCCACGCTCGACACAGAAAGGTTCCTCGGTCCTGGGCTTTGTATCACCTTGTAAGCAGTGGGCTGAGAGACTTCAGAGAGGAAGTGTAGACAGCACAGAGCCCTAGGCAGGGGACGTGGGACAGAGGAGAGATGTCACGTTAGCTTGATGTAGGTGTATTTGAAAAATTTTATTTTTGGTACTGGGAATTGAACCCAGGAATGTTCTACCTCCAAGCTACACCCCCAACCCAATTTTATTTTACCCTTTTTGAGTGTGTGTGTGGCACTAAGGATTGAACCCAGGGTCATTCTACTTCTGAGCTACACCCCCAACCCTATTTCTTTTTTTTTTTTTTTTTTTTTTTTTTGCGGCACTGGCGATTGAACCCAGGGGCATTCTTTCTCCAAGCCACACCTCCAGCCCTATTTTTTTTTTTTTGCGGTACCGAGGATTGAACCCAGAGGCGTTCTACCTCTGCGCTACACCCCCGGCCCTATTTTTTTATACTTTATTTTGAAACCGGGTCTCACGAAGTTGCGGATGGCCTCACTAAGGAGAGAGAGAGAGAGAGAGAAAGAGAGGGAGAGACAGAGAGAGCTCTCGCGCACGTGCGCGAGCTGAGGCTGGCCGCGAACACGGATCCTCCGGTCTCCGCCTCCCAAAGTACTGGGATTACAAGCATGCGCCACCACACCCGGCTTATTCTTTATTTTGAAACAGGGTCTCACTAAGTTGCGGAGGGCCTCACTAAGTAGCTGAGGCTGGCTGTGAACCTGCGATCCTCCTGTCTCAGCCTCACAAGTACTGGGATTAAAAGCGTGCACCACCACGCCCGGCTTTATTTTTATTTATTTTTTTGTGTGGTACCAGAGTTGGAACCCAGGGGCGTTCTACCTCCGAGCTACACCCCCGGCCCTATTTTTTATCCTTTATTTTGAAACCAAGTCTCACGAAGTTGCAGAGGGCCTAAGTAGCTGAGGCTGGCCACAAACCCGGATCCTCCGGTCTCCGCCTCCCAAGTACTGGGATTACAAGCGTGCGCCACCACGCCAGGCCTATTTTTATTTTAAAACAAGGTCTCGCTAGTTTGATGAGTCTTACTACTTGCTGAAGCGTTCCTTGAACCTGCGATCCTCCTGTCTCAGCCTTCGAAGTACTAGGATTACAGTAGTGTACCACCATGCCTGGCTCAGCTCTGTTACTTTGAAACAGGGCCTCTCACCGGGCGTGGTGGCACAGGCTTGTAATTCCAGTACTTGGGAGGCGGAGACCAGAAGATCCGGGTTCCCGGCCAGCCTCAGCTACTTAGTGAGACCCTCCGCAACTTCGTGAGTCCCTGTTTAAAAATAAAGGATAAAAAATAGGGCCGGGGGTGTAGCTCAGAGGTAGAATGCCCCTGGGTTCAATCCCCAGTCCCACACACATGCAGAAAATAAATAGGACAGTAGACCTACAGGGCAGGCAGGGTGCTGGTAGAAGTGTGGAGGCAGAGCTGGGCACTGCGCTTGGAGACCAGAAAGGCTCAGAAGGTGCCTGAGCAGTCCCCTGCAGTGAGGACAGAGTCTAGCTGGGCTTATGGGGTCCTGGATGCAGCCACACAATGTTCACCTTAGCATGAGTGTGTGTATGTGGGGGGGGGGGTGGTACTGGGTATTGAACCTAAGGGAATCCCACCCCTGAGCTACACCCCCAGCCCTTTTTATTTTTTATTATGAAACAGGGTCTCATGAAGCTGCTGAGGCTGTCCTCAAACCTGCGGCCCTCCCATCTTAGCCTTCCAGGCAGTGGGATTTACAGGCGCGCGCCACCATGCCTGGCTCACCCTGTCTGTCTACAACAAAGGGCTCCATTGGTCATGTAGACCAGCAGGAGGACGGAAGCCGGGTTTTAGGAATGCCTGACTTGCAATACTATGCAGAACAGAACCCAGTAAGTCTAGAAAGGGCCAAGGTTGTCAGCTTAGGAAGTAGGGAGCTTGCTTGGGGTGTAGCTCTGTGCTAGAGCTCTTGCATAGCATGCACAAGGGCCTGGGCTCAATCCCCAGTACTGCAAAATAAATAAAAATTAGGAAGCAGGGTGCGGGGTGGAGCCTGCCCAGCCGCCACCCTGGTTCTGTCTGTTCTGGCCAGTCCACTGGACCACATGCACCACCTCCTTGTGGGTCTGATGGCCGTGTGCTCAGTGCTGCGCTTGAGTGACAGCGTGGTCAGCCATGTGGTGCTCCACATTGTGTCTTCCGCTTGTGGCTGTATGTGGGAGAGCCCGCAGGGGAGGCCCCAGTGAGAGGAGACACAACGGAGGTGTTGGTGTTGCACCACTGACCTGAGGGGCTCCTGTGCGACTGCGGCTCCCCCACCCTCACTGTCTCGGGGCCACACCGGGGAAGAGTGAGTTGGGGGAAACTTGAGAGGCCCCATTATGTAGGTTTTAGGGAGGAAAGTGGACTTGCTCATCCTTGTGTCAAATATAAGGAAACAGCTGGGCATGGTGGCGCACGCCTGTAATCCCAGTACTTGGGAGGCTGAGACAGGAGGATCACAGGTTCGAGGACAGTGTCAGCAAGTTGTGAGACTCTCATCAACCTAGTGAGACCATGTTTCACCACGCCCAACTTCTTTTTTATTTTGAAACAGGGCATCGCTAAATTACCGCTTGCTGGCCTCAAACCTGCGATCCTCAGGTCTCAGCCTCCCAAGTCCTGGGATTACAGGTGTGTGCCTCTTGCCTGGTCTGGACTTCAGTGACTAACCTGCTGTTATTGCAGGCCTCTGCTACTTTCCTGGCAGCTGAGTCAATCCTGGTACACCATTGTGCATGCCAAGGGAGCTCTCAAGCAAGTGTGTGCCCACCTCAAAGGTGAGCAAAGAAAAAGGACATCTGCCGGGCATGGTGGCGCACGCTTGTAATCCCAGTACTTGGGAGGCTGAGACCGGAGGATCCGTGTTCACAGCCAGCCTCAGCTACTTAGTGAGGCCCTCCGCAACTTAGTGAGACCCTGTTTCAAAATAAAGAATAAAAAATAGGGCTGGGGTTGTAGCTCGGAGGTGGAATGCCCCTGGGTTCAATCCCTGGTACTGCAAAAAAAAAAAAAAAAGAAAAGAAAAAGGACATCCACAGATGCCCCCCAGTCTCTCTCTGTTCAACTCTCCTATGCGTCTAATTCTCTCAACTCCTACACCCCCTTGTCTATAAATATTCTCATGGGCAGAGGCAGATGCAGGGAAGGAAATTATTGCACTCTGAGCCACGGGGGTCTTACATCATCCACCCTGCACTCCCGAGTGTATACTGAGCATTCTGAGCACTGCCTGCGTCAGGTGCTGGAGACAGAGAAACACGTAAGACAGTTACGAAACACCAACCCCCAGACAGCTTGAGCAATAATCCACCCCAGGAGGAGGGCTGGTTAAACTGAGCAGAGACGCAATTCAATCCCTGGGTTCCTGGGTTCAATCCCCAGTGCGGAAAAAAAAAGAGATTATGAGGGGCTGGGGAAAGGGAAAATGGGATGTTATTGCTTAAATGGGCAGAGTTTCTTTTCTTTTTTTTTCGGTACCGGGGATTGAACGCAGGGGCATTCTACCTCCGCGCTACACCCCCGACCCTATTTTTTATACTTTATTTTGAAACCGGGTCTCACAAAGTTGCGGAGGGCTTCACTAAGGAGAGAGAGAGAGAGAGAGAGAGAGAGAAAGAAAGAGCTGAGGCTCGCCGCGAACCCAGATCCTCCGGTCTCCACCTCCCAAAGTACTGGGATTACAAGCGTGCGCCACCACGCCCGGCTATGGGTAGAGTTTCTATTTGGGGTAATGAAAAAGTTTTATAGATAGTGATGATAGTTGTACCATTGACCACTGTGAATGAAATTAATGCCACTGAATTATACTTTTTTTTGCAGTACTAAGGATCAAAATTAGGGGCACTATACCAACACACTACATTCCCCCCACCCTATTTTTTTTTTCTGTACCGGGGATTGAACCCAGGGATATTCTACCTCCAAGCTACACCCCTAGCCCTATTTTATTTAATTTATTTATTTTGTTTTTTTTTTTTCTGGTGGTACGGGGGATTGAACCCAGGGGCATTCTACCTCCGAGCTACACCCCCAGCCCTATTTTTTATTCTTAATTTTGAAACCGGGTCTCACGAAGTTGCGGAGGGCCTCACTAAGTAGCTGAGACTGGCCACGAACCTGGATCCTCTGGTCTCAGCCTCCCAAATACTGGGATTACAAGTGTGCACCACCACGCCCAGCTTCCTATTTTTTTTTTATTTATTTGGAAACAGGGTCTTGCTAAGTTGCTGAGAGTCTCCTTACATTGCTAAGGCTGACCCTGAACCTGTGATCCTCCTGTTTTAGCCTCCCAAGTACAGGGATTACAAGCCACCACTCCTGGTTAATAGTATATTTTAAGCCGGGTGTGGTGGCGCAAGCTTGTAATCCCAGTACTTTGGGAGGCGGAGACCGGAGGATCCGGGTTTGCGGCCAGCCTCAGCTCTCTCTCTCTCTCTCTCCCTGTCTCTGTCTGTCTGTTTCTCTCTCTCTCTCTCTCCTTACAACTTCGTGAGACCCGGTTTCAAAATAAAGTATAAAAAAAATAGGGCTGGGGATGTAACGCGGAGGTAGAACGCCCCTGGGTTTAATCCCCGGTACTGCAAAAAAAATTACCATTTTAAAATATACTATTTTTTTTTTTTTGCGGTACCGGGGATTGAACCCAGGGGCGTTCTACCTCTGCGCTACACCCCCAGCCCTATTTTTTATACTTTTTTATATAAGGTAGGTGGTATGCACACAGAAGGAAGAAACCAGTGTGCTTAAGACCCACTGAAGCCGGGCGTGGTGGTGCTCGCTTATAATCCCAGTACTTGGGAGGCGGAGACCGGAGGATCCGGGTTCACGGCCAGCCTCAGCTACTTAGTGAGGCCTTCCGCAACCTCGTGAGACCCGGTTTCAAACTAAAGTATAAAAAATAGGTCCGGGGGTGTAGCTCGGAGGTAGAACGCCCCTGGGTTCAATTCCCCGTACCGCAAAAAAAAAAAAAGGACCCACTGAGTCTGGCACAGTAAATACCACCAGAAGGAATGGATAAAAAAGTTAACACAGGGGCCGGGCATGGTGGCTCACACTTGTAATCCCAATACTTTGGGAGGTGGAGACCGGAGGATCCGGGTTTGCGGCCAGCCTCAGATCTCTCTTTCTCTCTCTCTCTCTCTCTCTCTCTCACTGTCTCTCTCTTTCTCTCTACTTAGTGAGGCCCTCCGCAACTTCGTGAGACCCGGTTTCAAAATAAAGTATAAAAAATAGGGCCGGGGGTGTAGCACGGAGGTAGAACGCCCCTGGGTTCAATCCCCGGTACCGCAAAAAAAAAAAAAAAAAAAAAACACAAAAGTTAACACAGGCTCTGGCTGAGGAGATCATGGGTGAATTTTTGTGGTACTGGGGATTGAACCGAGGGGCATTCTACCTCTGAGCTACATCCTCAGCCCTTTTATCTTCTACCTATAGTGAAACAGGGTCTCACTAAGTTGCTGAGGGTCTCACTAAGTTGCTGAGGGTCTCACTAAATTGCTGAGGCTGGCCTCAAACCTGCCATCCTCCTGTCTCAGCCTTCCAAGTACTGGAATTACAGGTGTGTGCCACTGCACCTGACTTTCCTGGAGCATCTTTACCAGACCCTACAAGAAAGAGACATTAGATTGGTCCTCACTTGCAAGGAGCTCCCAGAATGCTGAGAAACCGGGTAACTCCTGCTGCCTGACACAAGATGATGGGTGCTCTCATCAATTGTGTCCAAGTAACTGGGAAGCCACGGGAAAGGTGGGCAGGCCATGCCAGAGGTTAGAACCTGGGAGGGCCTGACAGCTGGGAAGGTGGCCGCCTTTCTTTCTTCTTTTTTTTTTTTTTTTTTGGTACTGGGGATGGAACCCACGGGCATGCTACCTCTGAGCTACACCCCCAGCCCTATTTTATTTTTTATTTTGAAACAGGGTCTCACTAAGTTGTAGAGGGCCTAAGTTGCTGAGGCTGGCCCCGAACCTGCGATCCTGTCTCAGCCTCCCAAGTACTGGGATTACAAGCATGCACCACCATGCCTAGCCGAAGGTGGCCTTTGACATGGGCCCTGAGAAACTGATGAGGGAACCGTGCCAGCCAGTGGTAGAGGGGACAGATGTCTCCAGGGCAAAGTCCCTGTGTGTCTTGGGAGTAATGACATGACCACCCTGATTTGCTTTGTGTTCCAGAAGCCTCCAGGCCCATTTTCTCTGTAAGTACAAGAGTCCTCCTTACCCCCAGGGGCTACATTCCAGGACCCCTAGTGGATGCCTGAAACTGTAGGATGACACTGAACCCTGCTTCTTAGATTTGGGATTCCCAGAAACAGTCCCCCTCACTTCCCGCCTCCAGTCAGGCAGGAGCAGAAGTCGTGGGACTGAGGAAGGTGACATGGTCTGTGGTTGACGTAGTCACGCCAACCCTTGTGCCACACACAGACACCTCGGCCTTCGAGACGGAGGTGGAGTGGCTGCACCCACTCTCTTCCTCTGTGCGATGGGGGGCAGGGTGGAGACAGGTTTCCCACACATGGAGCAGCAAATACCTTCTCAAGGAAGCTCAGAAATGGGGGAGGCGCTGTCACCCCTCAAGACTGACGATCTGGTCATAGATAGCCAAATGCTGAAAACCAGAATGCTGGGAGCCTTAAGACCCTCCAGTGACCTCAGAAACCCTTCCCCTTTCAGCTGACATCCACAGTCCCAACCGCCTCCTGACATTGGGCTCAGTCAAGAAGAGCAACAGAAGGAAGTTGAAATACACGAGACGCAACTTCGTGAGACCCGGTTTCAAAATAAAGTATAAAAAATAGGGCTAGGGGCGTAGCGCGGAGGTAGAACGCCCCTGCGTTCAACCCCCGGTACCAAAAAAAAAAAAAAAGAAATACATGAGAAATTAGCTCTTTTTTTTTTTTTAGGTACTGGGGATTGAACCCAGGGGCATTCTACCTCCAAGCTACACCCCCAGCCCTATTTTTTAATTCTTTATTTTGAAACAGGGTCTGACTAAATTGTGGAGGGCCTCACTAAGTAGCTGAGGCTGGCCGCGAACCTGCGATCCTCCTGTCTCAGCCTCCTAAGTACTGGGATTACAAGCATGCGCCACCACACCCGGCTAGAAATTAGCTCTTGAAAGTTACTGGATAGCCAGGCGTGGTGGTGCATGCCCATAATCCCAGGAATTGGGAGGCTGAGACAGGAGGATCGCAGGTTCGCGGCCAACCTCAGCTACTTAGTGAGGCCCTCCGCAACTTAATGAGACTGTTTCCAAATAAAAAATGAAAAGGGTTGGAGGGGCCGGGTGTGGTGGCACATGCTTGTAATCCCAGTACTTTGGGAGGCGGAGACCGGAAGATCCGGGTTCGCGGCCAGCCTCAGCTCCCTCTCTCTCTCTCTCTCTCTTTCTCTACTTAGTGAGGCCCTCCACAACTTCGTGAGACCTGGTTTCAAAATAAAGTATAAAGTATAAAAAATAGGGCCGGGGGTGTAGCGCGGAGGTAGAACACCCCTGGGTTCAATCCCCGGTACCACAAAAAAAAAAAAGAAAGAAAGAAAGAAAAGGGTTGGAGGTGTAGCTCAGAGGTAGAATGCCCCCAGAACCAGAAAAAAAAAAAAGGAAAAGAAAAGAAAGTTACCAGACAGTAAATTCATCCATCCATCCATCTCCCTCCCTCCCTCCCTCTCTCTCTCTCTCTCTCTCTCTCTCTCTCTCTCTTTCTTTCTCTTTCTTGGTTTACTAGTGATTGAGTCATTTGCTGAGTGAATCCGAAAGGAGGACAAAAAAAAAAAAAAAGGAACTATCAGAAGCACCCCCATCTTTGGCCCCTGCAGGCTGTCAGAACTTCCTTTAGAATCTTCCAGTCGTGCTGGTTTTTTCATGGTTTTCTCGGAATAAATAGCCAGGCATGGTGCTGCCTGTAATCCCAGTACTTGAGAGGCTGAGACCAGAGGATCACAGGTTCAAGTCCAGCCTCGGCAACTTAGCGAGGCCCTCTGTAACTTAGTCAGACCTGTTTCAAAATAAAAAATAAGAGCCAGGCGTGGTGGCACACACTTGTAATCCCAGTACTTTGGGAGGCGGAGACCGGAGGATCCGGGTTCACGGCCAGCCTCAGCTCTCTCGCTCTCTCTCTCTCCCTGTCTGTCTCTCTCTCTCTCCTTAGAGAGGCCCTCCTCAACTTCATGAGACCCGGTTTCAAAATAAAGTATAAAAAATAGGGCCGGGGGCGTAGCGCGGAGGTAGAATGCCCCTGTGTTCAATCCCCGGTACCACAAAAAAATAAATAAATAAATAAAATAAAGGATAAAAAATAGGAGGGGGGGTAGCTCGGAGGTAGAATGCCCCCGGGTTCAATCCCGGTACCGCAAAAACAAAACAAAACAAAATAAAATAGTGCTCGAGGTATAGCTGGGAGGTAGAATGCCCCTAGGTTCAACCCTCAGTATCACCAGATAACAAACAAACAAATAAATAAATAAATAATAAATGTGATAAAAACTTATATCTATGAAAAACCTGCACATATAGGTTTATTAGCAACTTTATTTATAAATGCTAAACTTTGGAAGCAACCGAGACGTCCTTCAATAAATGAATGGATAAACAAACTGTGTGGTATATCCACATGGGATTTTTTTTGGGGGGTGTTGGGGACTGAGCCCAAGAGCTCCACCCCAAGCCACACATGATGATGGAACTTTTTTTTTGTGGTACTGTGGATGGAACCCAGGGGCCTTCTACCTCTGAGCTACACCCCCAGACCTATTTTATTTCTTATTTGGAAACAGTGTCTCGCTAAGTTACTGAGAGCCTCACTAAATTGCTGAGGCTGGCTTCAAACCTGCCATCCTCCTGTCTCAGCCACCCAAGTACTGGGATTACAAGCGTGCACCACCACGCCCGGCAACGGAACATTATTCAGCATAAGCAGACATGGTACAGATTTAGACTGCTGCTATGTGAAAGAAAGCAAGCTCCAAGCAGGCGGGATTCAGATTTGTTCCCGGCCGCACAGCCCAGCATCTAAAACAGTGTCAGAAGCCAGGCATGGTGGCGCACGACTAATCCCAATACTTGAGAGGCTGAGACAGGAGGGTTGCAGGTTCAAAGCCAGCCTCAGCAAGTAGTGAGACTCTCATCAACCTAGTGAAACCCTGTTTCCAAATAAGAAATAAAATCGGGCTGGGGCATAGCTTGAAGGTAGAATGCCTCTGGGTTCAATCCCCAGTAACACACACACACACACACACACACACACACACACACACAAACACAGAGTGTCAGGCCAAAGCAGACCTTTGATAAATATTTAATAAATAATAATGAAAGCCGGGCGTGGTGGCGCACGCTTGTAATCCCAGTACTTTGGGAGGCGGAGACCGGAGGATCCGGGTTCGCGGCCAGCCTCAGCTCTCGCTCTGTCTCTCTCTCTCTGTCTCTCTCTCTCTCTCTCTCTCCTTAGTGAGACCCTCCGCAACCTCGTGAGACCCGGTTTCAAAATAAA
>PVJS01028316.1:0-10799 GCA_004027185.1 Glis glis
TATTTTTTATACTTTATTTTGAAACCGGGTCTCACGAAGTTGCGGAGGGCCTCACTAGGGGGAGAGAGAGAGAGAGAGAGAGAGAGAGAGAGGGAGGGAGGGAGGGAGGGAGAGGGAGGGAGGAGCGCGCACACGCGTGCTGAGGCTGGCCACGAACCCGGATCCTCCGGTCTCCGCCTCCCAAACTTTCATATTTCTATACCCTTCCTAGTCCTTGGACTTCATTTGTCAATATCCACGGGACAAGAACCCTAAAAAGAGAAAACACCCCTTTTCAGTACCACCAGGACAGAGCTGAGATGCCGGATCTCACTTTCCCAATATGGCCACACTGATTAAAGCTCTTTACCCGTTCTGTTTGGTGTTTGGGGGTGAGCCCCTCTCCCAGAATCAGGCCAGTAGGAGGCTGCTCCCAGTGACCATACCAAGACTAGCTAGCTCGGTGATCTAGGCTTGAGTTTGCTTGCTAAGACTCGGTGATCTAGGCTTGAGTTTGCTTGCTAAGACTCGGGATGCAGAATGGCCTTGTTTGAGGCCGGGTGTGGTGGTGCACGCTTGTAATCCCAGTACTTGGGAGGCCGAGACCGGAGAATCCGGGTTCGCAGCCAGCATTCAGCTATTTAGTGAGGCCCTCCGCAACTTTGTGAGACCCAGTTTCAAAAAAAGTATAAAAATAGGGCCAGGAGTGTAGCTCGGGAGGTAAAACGCCCCTGGGTTCAACCCCCATACCACAAAAAAAAAAGAATAGCCTTGTTTGTTAAACAATGAGTATCCAGGGAAGTTTCTGATCTCAGAACCACAGCAATTGTGTAGCAAGAAAAAAATTGTTTTTCCTGCTCTCCTTGTGCTTTGTAGTTCCCTTTCTCTCAGCACAAGGTTATCACTTGCAGCTTGCTTTTGTAGTGTTACATCTTGTCTTTAGGCTCCAACGAGCATAAATAATAGCCCTATCAAGGTAGTGGTAAGATGTAAAGTAACCCTTGTTAGAGCAGGAATTTCAAGAATCCAGCTAGTGGGCCAGCCCACACAGCCCCCTCCACCTTCTTCATCGAGAGGCATTAGCAACTTAGTGCCAGTAGCCCAGCTGTGCGGAGCTGCTGTCTCGGCAGCTGCAGGAAGCCTCTGAAAGGCCCCTGAGCTTCTCAAGGCACAAGTCGCCGGCCGCCCTCTCCATTCTTCAAGAATCGGCGTCGGTCTGAGAGCGTGGAGGCCCCGGGACCCGGTGAGTCGCTCTGGCCTGCCCTTGGGGAACTTCTTTCCCTGCCAATTTGGGCTTTTCTGTGGGTTCAGTCTGGTACCATTGGAGGAAACCCGCCAATTTGGGCTTTTCTTTCTTTCTTTTGCAGACGGGGTTGAACTCGGGAGCTCTGGGACCTGAGACTCCGGGCACCCACCTGCGGATTTGGGCTTTCTTGCCTTTCAGCCTGGTCCCCTTGGGCTGGTGAAGCCCAGCCAATCCACACTTCCCTGCCCTTTGAATCTGGTACCGCCGGACGAGTGGGATGATTGGACTGGGTACGCTTGGCTGGTTTGGTCAGAAGGCAGCCATTTTTTGCTAAGTGTTGGTGTATGTTAGTTCTCCTACTTTTCCGACTGGGATCTTTTTCTTTTCCCTCCCTCTCTTTGCCAAAGAAAATATGGGTAACACCAGTACCGTTCCTGCTGACAGCCCCTTAGGAAAACTTTTGAGAAAATGGTCTGATTACGGTTGTTCCCACCTGTGCAAGAAGAGGATGCGGAATTACTGCAACACGGCGTGGCCCTCCTATGAGCTGGGGTCGGAGGGAAGTTGGCCTGTAAATGGATCTTTAAATTATGACACCATCCTCCGTTTGGAACGATTTTGTCAGAAGGCTGGCAGGGTGTGTGAAATTCCTTATGTACAAGCATTCATGAACCTTCACGAGGAAGAAAAAAGAAAGGGGAATTCAGTGTTCACAGCAGCAAGGAAGGAAGGGGAGCAGAAGGAGCCCCCCGTATTGGAATCTGGCCACCAGGAAGCCAAGGGGTCTTTGCCTCAACCAACACCACGCCGTCCGCAAACAAACCTGTACCCGCCTTTGCCAGTAAACCCAGCTCCGCCTGAATATCAACCTGGGCCAGAGGCAGGAGCAGTCTCCCCGTGCGAGACCCCACAGGGAACCCAGTTTGACCAGGGGGGACCTGTAAGGGCGGCAGGACTATTCCCTCTGCGGCAGTACCCCACAGGTGTGAGTCGGCAAGGACAACCAGTGGGACATGTGTGGCTACACACCCCGTATTCCATCTCAGAATTAATGGCTGTGAAAAATAACTACCCTCCATACAAGACTGACCCCCAGAAGGTGACGCAGCTGTTCATGGGGGTCTTTGCTGCGCATTACCCGACGTGGACAGATGTGCAGGCCTTAATGGACATCTTCCTGACTGCAGATGAAAGGCTACTGGTGATGTTCAAGGCTCAGGAGGAAGCCCGGCGGCTCCATCAGGAGAACCCGGCCGAGAACCCAGAACCAAATGCTGCCGTCCCTTACGTAAATCCTGGCTGGGACCACCACGCCGGGGATTTGCCGCAGATGGAGCATTACCGGAGATGCATCCTGGTGGGCCTGAAGGACGCAGCTCAGTATTTTGATAAGTAGAATTCTGGGCAAAATTATGGACAGGACTCTACTTAAAGTCAGTGTTATGGTATTAGGGAATATGGAACAAGAAAACTCCACTTCCTGACTAGAGACCAAAGAGGGAAGTAGAGGATTTTTTGAACAACTTCATTTGTTCCAGACCTTATTGCCCCTTACCACACGTCTGTCCAGCCAGAAGTAGCTCGATATATTCCCCGCCCCCACCCTCACCGCGTCGGAGTATGTGATGGAACGAATGGACGGTGCAGATCTGTAACAGAAAAAAATATTTTTTACTCCTTCTAGTTGTGTTTTAATGTTCCTTTTCTATTAGCACACAGTTATAACTCACGGCTTGTCTCTAGGCTTGCTTGAATCTTTGCTTGGATAAGGTATCTTTTAAAGTAGTGATAAGCCGGGTGTGGTGGTGTGTGCTTGTAATCCCAGTACTTGGGAGGCTGAGACGGGAGGATCCGGGTTCGCGGCCAGCCTCAGCTGTTTAGTGAGGCCCTCTGCAACTTAGTGAGACCCTGTTTCAAAATAAAGAATAAAAAATAGGGCTGGGGGTGTAGCCCGGAGGTAGAATGCCCCTGGGTTCAATCCCCGGTATTGCAAAAAATAAACAAATAATAAATAAATAAATAAATAAAAATAAAGTAGTGATAAAAGCCGGGTGTGATGGCACATGCTTGTAATCCCATACTTGGGAGGCTGAGACAGGAGGATCCGGGTTCGCGGCCAGCCTCAGCTTCTTAGTGAGACCCTCCGCAACTTAGTGAGACCCTGTTTCAAAATAAAGAATTAAAAAATAGGGCTGGGGGTGTAACTTGGAGGTGGAATGCCCCTAGGTTCAGTCCCCAGTTCTGCAAAACAAAAAAAAAAGTAGTGATAAGATTTAAATGAACCCTTGTTTTTTGTTTTTTCGGTACCAGGGATTGAACCCAGGGGCATTCTACCTCCAAGTTACACCCCCGGCCCTGTTTTTTATCCTTTATTTTGGAACCAGATCTCACGAAGTTGTGGAAGCCTCACTAATTAGCTGAGGCTGGCCACGAACCCGGATCCTCTGGTCGCAGCCTCCCAAGCGTGTGCCACCATGCCCTGCCTGAACCCTTGTTTTAATTTGTAAGAATCTAAGAATCCTGGTGTGGTAGTGCTCTCTATTTTTTTGACCAACTGTAACCCTTTGCTCATTTTAATGCTAAATTCTCTGCCCAGAGGTTTTCCTATCTGCTATTTTCTGAACCTGCCACCTCCATTGGAAGCATGAGTATGAACTGCTCCTGCACCAGCCCTGGCCACCGCTGTCTGGGAGGCCCCGTCTTTAAAGCTCTGCAGGGTGGCGGGAGGCAGATGGGCTTTGTGAGGAGGGCTTTGGTGTCGGGTCTGCCAGCTCCCCAATAAAAGCTGTTTCCATGCCCCAGCACCATGTTGCGCAGGTCACTGGCATTCGAGTAGCCACGAGCTGCATCTGGGTCCAGCAGCAATTGGAAACAAATGCCTCAAAAAGTTCACGCGGGACTGTAATCCCAGTACTTGGGAGGCTAAGACAGGAGGATCACAGGTTCGAGGACAGTCTCAGCAGTTTAGTGAGGCTCTCGGCAACCTAGTGAGACCCTGTTTCCAAATAAGAAATAAAATAGGTCTGGGGGTGTAGCTCAGAGGTAGAATGCCCATGGGTTCAATCCCCAGTATCACAAACCCCAGCACCACAAAAACAAACAAAAATTAAAAAGTCCTGGGGATAGCCGGGTGTGGAGGCGCAGGCCTGTAATCCCAGTACTTGGGAGGCTGAGACGGGAGGATCGCAGGTTCAAAGCCAGCCTTGGCAACTTGTGAGATGCTATTTCCAAATAAGAAATAGAAAAAGGGCTGGGGGTATAGCTCTTAGGTAGAACACCCCTGGGTTCCATCCCCCAGTACCAAAAAATAAAAGTTCATGCGGGGCTGGGTGTGGTGGCACATGCCTGTAATCCCAGTACTTGGGAGGCTGAGATAGGAGGATCACAGGTTCCAGGCTAGCCTCAACAACTGACTGAGACCCTCAGCAATTTAGCAAGACCCTATTTCAAAATTAAAAAGGGCTGGGGGGCTGGGGGGCTGGGCGTGGTGGCGCACACTTGTAATCCCAGTACTTTGGGAGGCGGAGACTGGAGGATCTGGGTTCACAGCCAGCCTCAGCTCTCTTTCTCTCTCTCTCTCTCTCTATCTAGTGAGGCCCTCCGCAACTTCGTGAGACCCGGTTTCAAAATAAAGTATAAAAAAATAGGGCCGGGGGTGTAGCGCGGAGGTAGAACGCCCCTGGGTTCAAAGCTCAGTACCACAGGAAAAAAAAAAAGATTCATGCCTGGGCCTGGGGGTGTGACTTGTGGCTCAGTGGTGGAGTGCTTTCTTAGCCTGCTTCAGGTCCTGTGTTCATCCCCAAAACCTCACAAAACAAAACTCAGGCCGTTAGTCTCTCAGGCAGCCTGGTGAAAGGAGGAATCGCAGCTTAATCAGCATCACTCCCAGGGACAGAAATGCCCCAACTCCCACTTTTTTTTTTTTTTTTTTTGTGGTGCTGGGGATTGAACCCAGGGGCATTCTACCTCCGAGCTACACCCCCAGCCCGATTTTTTTATTCTTTGTTTTGAAACAGGGCCTCACTAAGTAGCTGAGACTGGCCACGAACCCAGATCCTCCTGTCTCAGTCTCCCAAGTACTGGGATTACAAGCGTGCGCCACCATGCCCGGCTTGCCAACTCCGGCCTTGATGTGAACCTGCACCAGAGGCAGGAACCGCCTCCCCTTAAAGACCCCGCTGGGCACCTGCTGGCCGCGCACCTGTAAGGGAGGCCGCGCAGTTCCCTGTGACTGCCTTTGCGTCTTGCTGCTTATTAGAGCGTTCACGCGATTGCACACGTAACCCTGTTGGTTTGTTGGTTTCTTTGACTTACAGTTCAAGTTGCTTTAATATTTGGTGCAAGAATATTAGACTATGTCTTCAATTTGTGCGAAGGTAAATTTGACTTCCTTGAACGGCTCTCAGACAATTTGCTCCTGAGTATCATTTCTTATCTGGATCTTGAAGATGTCGCCAGGCTTTCTCAAACGTCACGCAGATTTGCAAAGGTAACAGTTATGTTGTGTTTACGGAGAAGTTTTTTTTGCGTGTGGTACTGGGGGTTGAATCCATGGGCATTCTACCTCCAAGCTACACCCCCAGCCCTATTTTTTATTTTATTTATTTATTTACATATTTTTTTTTGGCAGTACCAGGGATTGAACCCAGGGGCATTCTACCTCCGAGCTCCACCCCCAGCCCTAGTTTTTATTCTTTATTTTGAAACAGGGTCTCACTGAATTGCAGAGGCCTCATTAAGTAGCTAAGGCTGGCCCGCGAACCCGGATCCTCCCGTCTCAGCCTCCCAAGCACTGGGATTACAAGCGTGCGCCACCACGCCCAGCTTATATTTTATTTATTTTTATTTTTTTGGTGCTGGGGATGGAACCCAGAGGCATTCTACACAGCAATATATAATATTATAGATTTTTTGTTTTTGCGGTACTGGGGATTGAACCCAGGGGCATTCTACCTCCAAGCTACACCCCCCAGTCCTATTTTTTATTCTTTATTTTGAAACAGGTTCTCACTAAGTTGCAGAGGGCCTCACTAAGTAGCTGAGGCTGGCCGCTGCCAGAACCCGCCGGCAGAGTTGAAAGGTTCGAACGGTTCCTGAAACAGGGAGTGAGGATTGAGAAAAATAAAGAGAGAGAGACAAAAGATAATTTTTCGGGAGGGCTCTCTTCAGTTCCATACTGCAGCAGCCCTTTTCTTTATTCAGCCCAGTCTTTATATATCCTTTTAGAGCACCAGTGATAGATACAAAGTCCCCTTCACCTTACAATGTCAACACCTCTTTCAGCTAACCGGATCTTTCCAGATCACCTCCCTCCTTGCCTGCACCTGGGAGTCATGTGCCCCTGGGTGGGTGAGGGTCGCCTGCACCTGGGAGTCATGTGTCCCTGGGTGGGTGAGGGTCCCTCTTCCTCCTGATCGAAGAACAGTCAAGTCTCTCCTCAGATAACCTTCAGCTATAGAAATGTATAGCACTCTTAACAACAAGTCTTAATCGTCCTGTTTGGCAAAGCTTATGCCTCTCAAGGCTGTGTTTGCACCTATGATCCTGAAGCCAAAGAAATGGCTCCCCACGGCCGCAAACCTGTGATCCTCCTGTCTCAGCCTCCCAAGTACTGTGATTACAAGCGAGGGCCGCCACCATGCCCGGCTAAAGTTTGTTTTTGTTTTTTTTTTGTGTGGTGTGTGTGTGTGTGTGTGTGTGTGTTCTTAGCTTACTTGTTTTTTGGGTCTTTTTTTTTTTGTCTTTTTGGAACTGGGGATCGAACCCAGGGCAGTGCACTTGCAAGGCAAGCACTTTACCACTGAGCTACATCCCAACCCTATTCATACTTTAGATTAAAGATAGCCAGACCTGGTGGCACATGCTTGTAATTCCAGTACCTGAGAGGCTGAGACAGGAGGATCTCAGGTTCAGAGCCAGCCTCTCAATTTAGCGAGGCCTTCGGCAACCTAGTGAGACCCTGTTTCCAAATAAGAAATAAAATTGGGCTGGGGGTGTAGCTTGGAGGTAGAATGTATCTGGGTTCAATCTCCAGAATCAGTCAATCAATCAGAGATGCCTAGTTGGGCATCGTGGCGCATGCCTGTAATCCCAGGACTTGGAGGCTGAGACAGGAGGATCACAGGTTTGAGGACAGCCTCAGCAAATCGTTAGACTCTCATCCATCTAGTGAGACCCAGTTTTAAGAAATAAAAGTAAAATAGGGATAGGGGTGTAGCCTGGAGGTAGAATGCCCCTGGGTTCAATCCCCAGTACCACACCAAAATAAACATAAGTAAATAAATAAATTAATTAATTAGAGACTCCTTAGCCCACCATGGTGGGCTACCTGTAATCCTACTACTATGGAGGCTGAGACAGGAGGATCACAGGTTCGAGGACAGCCTGGGTAACATAGACTCTCAGCAGTTTGGTGAGACCCTGTTTCAAAACAAAAGATGAAACAGGACTAGGGGTGTAGCTCAGAGGTAAAATGTCCCTGGGTTCAATCCCGAGTACCACAATAAATAAAATAATCCTTCCGGGCGTGGTGGCACACGCTTGTAATCCCAGTACTTGGGAAGCTGAGACAGGAGGTTCACAGGTTCGCAGTCAGCCTCAGCTACTTAGTGAGGTTCTCAGCAACCTAGTGAGACTGTTCAAAATAAAAATAAAATAGGACTGGGTATGCAGCGTGGCAGTAGAACACCCCTAGGTTTAATCCCCAGAACTACAAATACATAAATAAGTGTAGACTCTTGAGTAAATCAACACTGGCAGTGAGCTCTGAAGCTCCGGCCAGGGCCTGGGTTTGTCCCGGAAGAGAGCGGCAGGGTTGGTGGGGAGCTGCAGTTCCTGTGGTGTTCTGCGTTGTGTGTTATTTATTCCTGACTTCAAGCAGCTGTCTCCCTGCCAGTTTTCTCACCCCCTCTCCATTACTCTCCCTTTCAACGTCCGGCCATTGCTTCAGTGCCGTCGGGATCATGTCCGCCATAACTCACCCTGTGCGCTGAAGCAGGCTTGTCCAGGTTGCTGATTTCAGCTCGGTGTCTTTGCAGGGCAAAATTATTAGAGGATGGAAGGAGGCTCGAGGCTGCTGCTTTTTCCTTCTGTGTAATATTAACCATTTATTTTTGTTGTCATGCAAAGTTTTATCTGGGCTCCATTGGCCTGCTGTGCCTCCCCTTTTTTAATATAAATTATTTCCTTTTTTTTTTGCAATACTAGGAATTGAACCCAGGGGCATTCTACCTCCGAGCTACACCCCCAGCCCTATTTTTTATTCTTTATATTGAAACAGGGTCTCACTAAATTGCAGAGGGCCTCACAAAGTAGCTGAGGCTGGCCGCGAACCTGCGATCCTCCTGTCTCAGCCTCCCAAGTACTGGGATTACAAGCGTGTGCCACCACGCCTGACTAATTATTTCCATTTTACTACTTGTATTAATGAAAAAGGCTTCCATTTTAAACCTGGGACAAGCTGCTTCTCCTCTTCCTCCTCCTCCTTCTTCTTTTGTGGTACTGGAATGGAACCCACGGGCATTCTACCTCTGAGATAGAAACCTTATTTCAAAATAAAAAATAAAAACCGGCTGGGGGTGTAGCTCAGAGGTAGAATGCTCCTGAGTTCAATCCCTAATACCCCCCAAAAAAGAGAAATGGTTAAAGGCCAAAATTCGAAGGCCATGTGTTCCTGTCTTCACTGTGTATAGCTGTGATGCATTTAAATCAGCACTAGGAACCAGGCAAAGTGGTGCACGCCTGTAATCTCAATCCTTGGGAGGCTGAGACCAGAGGATCATAGGTTTGAGACCAGCCTCAGCAATTCAGTGAGACCCTCAGTAACTTAGCGAGATCCTGTTTCAAAATAAGAAATAAAAAAAGGTTTGGGTGGTAAGGCTTGGAGATAGAATGCCCCCAGGTTCAATCCCCAGTATCAATCAATCAGTCAATCAGTAAAAAGTATAAAGGGCTGGGAGTGTAGCTGGGAGGTAGAGTGCCCTTGGGTTCAATCACTAGCACCCCCCAAAAAAAAATCAGCACTAGGTCAGAGAGCTGGGTTCTGTTCTTAGCTCAGCTACTCCCTACCATAAGCCTTGGGCAGCACATTTATCCTTTCTGAGCCTTATTTTCACAGTTTGTAATAGGAGAGGTTTTACCTAGATGAGCCCTGGGATTCCTTCCCATCCGATAGGTGATGTTGCTAATCCATGCACCACCACCAGGGGGCGCCAGGCCCACGGCTGGCTGTGCTCTGGATCAAATTTCCTCGAGCTGCAGGGAGGGTGCCTTACTTTTGTTTTTTAATTTTAAGACATTTCTGAAGAGGTTTTTTGTTTGTTTGTTTATGTTTAGAATGTGTAATCTGAGTAGAGAAACTAAACCTTGAAAAGGAGTGTGAAGGTGGGGATAAGATACCGAGCGGCCTGGCTGGCTTCAGAATGTTCCCAGGACAGTAGATGCACGGTTCTTGTCACTTTCCAACAGCCCCCTTCATTATGGGAACGCAGTGGCTCTCACGCTGAGGCTATGCAGAAGGACCTCAAGCAATTATGCTTCATGACACTTGTCATTTCTTTGAGATAACGATGGTACCTTCTTCCCCAGGAAGAAGTCGGGGTGTGTGGGAGCGAAGCAGGGCGGTGCCGGGGCCAGGCGAGGCTTGGCGTTAGTGGAATGCTTGGCTGGCTGGGACTGCGGTCCTGTGGAGAGGCTGGTGTGGGCCAGGTCGGATGAGATGTCCCTGGCAGCGGGACGCTATCACACTCAGCTCTTCCTCAGGCAGCCGGAGGGTGTCTAGTCCCTGGGGTTTAGGTGGGGTTACAGCTTGGAAGGATAGGCAGAGAAGGTACCGCACGAGCAGGGCCGGGTCCAGGGCAGAAGCGTGTGTGTGTGTGTGTGTGTGTGTGTGTGTGTGTGTGTGTGTTGGTGGGGATGATGGTACAGGCTTCCCTCCTGGAGCCTGGGACAGCTTGCCTCCCATGGGGCCTTCAGGCCTGTGGCCCAGCATAGCCCTGCATATTTGGGGCTCAGCCCTCAGCTGCAGTGCTGTTCCCACCACACCCGCACCCCAGGTCAGAGGTGTGAAGGCCCTCGCTCCCTTCCCTCCGCTGGCCGGGGCTGGTTGATACTGACAGTACTATGCCCCGTGACAGTATGAGTGAGGCCAGTTCTCTTCGGACTAGTCTCTGTGATCTGGAGGGGGAGGATGTTCTAGAACTTTCTCTGAAAGGAGGGTCAGAATTGTAATTCACACAAGGCCTTGCTTGAGCTCACCTTACGTTTGGGCTGTCTAGTTCCATCCCATTAGCACGGAGCACGTTGTAATTCTTTAGCTGTGAATCTACCTTCTTCAACACTCCCTTGGCAGTCCCAGTGCCTGGCGAACGCTGGTTCTGAAGAAGCGTCTTCTTAGATGGATGGAGGAGAGACACGTGATTTGGTACCTCAGACCTTTAAATTCATCTGAATGATGAATTGGAAAAGAGAAAGCACATCTCCCTGGTCTTCCATTCTGTGAACGTGAATTACTCGGTCGCATCAGTCACTGTCCTCGGCTTGTGGCTCACGACACTCGCATTTGCATTTGATTTCC
>PVJS01028316.1:10899-25697 GCA_004027185.1 Glis glis
GAACCTGGATCCTCCGGTCTCAGCTTCCCAAGTACTGGGATTACAAGCATGCGCCACCACGCCCGGTTTATATTCGGGGATTTTACATCTGTTATTTCTAATCTCAGCACTAGAAATTTATTATCATTTCCATATAATCATAATAGCTACTACTTACTGAATGCCGAGTATATGAGAAGTACTGAGATCCTCCTGTCTCAGCCTCTCAAATCCTGGGATTATAGGCGTGCACCACCATGCCTGGCTGTGACTGATGGGTGTCAATCTTGTATGTTTGCTTGTTGACCTGCCTATCTTGGTACCTGGAGGATATGGGGGCTGTCTTTCCTAAGATGAAGTTAAGTGAGGTGATGCGTCAGTTCCCTCTCTAGACAGGAGCTGACCCGATGGGTGCAGGCCATGGCTTTGGAAGGGCCACCTTTCTCTGGCCGTGTGGATGCAGCCGTGAGCCCCTGGGTGGCAACGCAGTCTTCACCCACTTTCCGCTCCTACAGCAAAATTCCTCCAAGGACTTTTTCTGTGGCAAAGGATTTGCTAGATCCATGTCCTCTTCTATTCTTTCTGCCAGACATCCATCCCACTATGCCACTGAAATTGCTCTTATCAAAGTTGCCACCGGGCGTGGTGGCGCACGCTTGTAATCCCAGTACTTTGGGAGGCGGAGACCGGAGGATCCGGGTTCGCGGCCAGCCTCAGCTCTCACTCTGTCTCTCTCTCTCTCTACTTAGTGAGGCCCTCCGCAACCTCGTGAAACACGGTTTCAAAATAAAGCATAAAAAATAGGGCCGGGGGCGTAGCGCGGAGGTAGAACGCCTCTGCGTTCAATCCCCAGTATCGCAAAAAAAAAAAAAAAAGCAAAGTTGCCCTTGCTCATGAGTGAGCCCTCGGCCCCGCCCCCCAGAAACCCCCCCTGGCACTGGTGACATGGGGCAGGCGAGCCCCTGGCCTTGCCCCAGAGTACCCCAGTACTTGAGGTCACGGGAGGATGAGCCACGACCCCGCACAGGAGGGACTCCAGACAAAGAGAGAAAATCTCAGATGAGCAAAGAAGGCGAACTAACTGGAGGAGATGGGAGGGAAGGAGAGGGAAACAAATTGGTGCACAGGATGGACATACACAAAGACATCAAAGTCAACTACTATGCTGAAAACGGGAAGGAGAGAGGGGGGAGGCAGAGGGGTGGGAACTGGGGGAGAGCTAATTGACCGATGAGTGCATGTATACATCAACCACCCTGAAATCCTTCAAGATGTATGATTGCAATGCACTAATAAAATAAAAAAAAACTCACCCTTAATTCTCTTTTCCTGACACTTTAATTCATTAGCAAATCCTCTCTTTCTCTCTTTTTCTCCCTTCCTCCCTCTCTCTTCTCTCATCTGTCTTTAGTACTGGGGATTGAACCCAGGGGCTTTCTACCTCCAAACTATACCTCCAGCCCTATTTTATTTCTTATTTGGAAACAGGGTCTCGCAAGTTGTTGAGGGCCTCACTAAGTTGCTGAGGCTGGTCTCGAACCTGTGATACTCTTGTCTCAGCCTCCCAAGTACTGGGACTATTGGTGTACACCACCACACCCAGCAGCAAGTCTTCCTTCTCTTCCTCCTCCCCTACCTTCTTCATGGTACTGGGAATTGAATCCAGGGCATGTGCATGCTAGGCAAGTGCTCTATCACCACTGAGCCTCATCCTCATCCCCTTTTTTATTTTTGGTATATTTTTTGTGATTCTGGGGATTAAACCCAGGGGTGCTGTATACTGAGCTACATTCCCCCTTTTTTATTTTGAGACCACAATCTCATTAAGTTGCTCAGATTGGCTTCAAATTATGATCTTCCAGCCTCAACCTCCCAAGTAGCTGGGATCACAGGTGTGCAACAACCATGCCTGCTATATTTTGTGTCTTAGATGAGTTTGGGATTTGGTTTGTTTTGTTGATCAAGATTGCTTTAGCCAGGCGTGGTGGTGCATGCCTGTAATCCCAGTACTTGGGAGGCTGAGACAGGAGGATCACAGGTTCGAGGACAGCCTCAGCAATGTAGCAAGGCTCTTAGCAACCTAGCGAGACTCTGTTTCAAAACAAAACATTAAAAAAAAAATCTGGGGGTATAGCTCAGAGGTAGAATGTCCCTGAGTTCAATCCCCAGTACCACACACACATACAAAAAAGGATTTGCTTTGTCCTTTTTGTGTGTGTGTGTGTTGTGTTGTGTGTGTGTGTGTGTGTGTGTGTGTGTGTGTGTATGTTGCTGGGGATGGAACCCAGGGGCATTCTACCTCTGAGCTGCACCCCCAGACCTACTTTATTCTTTTTTTGGAACAGGGTCTCGCTAAGATGCTGAGACTGGCCTCAAACCTGCGATCCTCCTGTCTCAGTCTCCCAAGAACTAGGATTCCAGGTGTGCACCACCACGCCCGGTCACTTTATCCTTTTGATAAATGTGCCCGTAGATATTTGTGCACTTACCTCTGTCTTGAAAGAGGCTTCCTGAGGCGGAGCCTGCGGGCTCACTGTCCTGACCGTGAGCTCCATGGTCCATCAGTCTGTCCGTGTCTGTCAGGCAGCAGGAGCCGTGTCTGTCAGGCAGCAGGAGCCGGATGGTGACTACTGGTGAGTGAATGGCTTTTCAGGGACTTACCACCTCTGCCTTTGTCCCCCACAGCTGTGCACATCCGACATGCTGTGGGAGCAGATAGTTCAGTCGTCCTGTGACACCATCACTCCCGACATGAGGGCGCTGGCGGAGGACATAGGCTGGAGACAGATGTTCTTCACCAACAAGCTCCAGCTGCAGCGGCAGCTGCGCAAGAGGAAGCAGAAGCAGGGGGGCCAGAGAAACAAGCGCCTCTAGGGCGCCCTTCCCGCCGGCACGGCTGCGCTCCTCAGGGTCCCAATCACTTGCTCACTTTTCTTAAGAACAAAGGAATTTTGGTGATTCCACGAGTCACTTGGAAAGAGTAGAGGATCTGCACACAAATGCAGCAGAACCTGCCACCCGTGCCTTGTCACAACCACTGTCACATGGAGGGTCGAATCCGGCCCTAGAACAAGGGCTACTCCACAGGAAGCCTCGGGGGCCACCATCTTCCAAACGCCTGACAGTCCCTGGAAAAGAGGCTCCTGCTGTGTACTAACAGACAATAAATGATTGCTCGCAGGTTGTCACCACATGTCTACTTATCTATGCATTTGAAAGGGTAACTGGGCTGTTCAGTTTTTCCTGGTGTCATGTCATCTGAGTCTGAACTGGGACGGGGCCCAAGGATGTCCCTAAGGGAAGGTGGGCCTCAGCTCAGGCTGCGAGGATCCTTGATGTCATCAGGATCCTTGATGTCATCACAGAGGAATTTAAGGATGGGTCAGAGTGAGGCCCAGGTTGATTTTAGTTAGAGGAAGCAAGAGGTACACGTGAGGGATGGGGCGGAGTGCGGGCCTTGGAGAGAAGCGGGCTGCCCTCACCTTAGCCAGACTTTTTTTTTTTTTTTTTTTTGCGGTGCTGGGGATTGAACCCAGGGGCTTCTACCTCCAAACTATACCCCCAGCCCTATTTTTATTCTTTATTTTGAAACAGGGTCTCACTAAGTTGCAGAGGGCCTCACGAAGTAGCTGAGGCTGGCCGTGAACCTGGATCCTCCGGTCTCAGCCTCCCAAGTACTGGGATTGAAAGCGTGAGCCACCACGTGTGGCCCTTAGCAAGACACTTATATATGTAAAATCTATGGTATATTTTTTATTTTTATTTTATTTTTACCCTTTGTGGTACTGGGGATCAAACCCAGGGGCACTCTACTACTGAGCTACATCCCTGGCCCTTTTTATTTTTTTTTTATTTTGAGACAGAATCTTGGTAAGTTACCCCGTTTGCCCTTGAACTTGTGATCCTCCTGCCTCAGCCTCCTGAGTAGCTGGGATTACAGACCTGTGCCATTCCCAGCTAAAACCTATAGTATAGAGACATGATCTAAGAGCGCATTTTCTAAGTTTTCCTATGTGTTGATGACTTGACATATTAATCATTACATTACTGGGTTCTTTTATTTGATGAAAAATCTCTATCAGGGGGTTTCATTGTTCTGCTTTGTGAATTTAAGCTGTGCCACATTTTTTTTTTTTTTTTGTGGTACTGGGGATTGAACCTAGGGGCATTCTATCTATGAGCTACACCCCCGGCCCTATTTTTTATTCTTTATTTTGAAACAGGGTCTCACTAACTTGCGGAGGACCTAAGTAGCTGAGTGCTGGCTGTGAACCTGCGATCTTCCTGTCTCAGCCTCCCAGCTCCTGGGATTACAAGCGTGCGCCACCACGCCCGGCTAGCCACGCCACATGTGTGTAACATCGAGGGCTCCATCGAGAGTGTGACGTATGGATGAAGTCAGCAGATCCTAGAAATAGAAATCACAGAGGAATATATTTGTGAGCCAAAGCACTCCTCCACCTGCTTCTTTCTTTAGGTCTAGGTCAGGGGAGAAGTTATTTACGGACCTGTAGGTAAGGTCTGATAATGGATTTAATAGTGTTTGTGATCAAAGTATGTGGAAGTGGGATTTAAATCTGGAGTCTTAAATCATGTCAAAGTAGGCTTTCAATCTGAACTTCAAATCATGGCCACTCTTCTTCTTTATGTCTTCTCTCCTACCTCAAAAAGGGATGGAGCAGCTGGGCGTGGTGGCACACGCTTGTAATCCCAGTACTTGGGAGGCTGAGACAGGAGGATCGCAGGTTCGCGGCCAGCCTCAGCTGCTTAGTGAGGCCCTCCGCAACTTAGTGAGACCTGGTTTCAAAATAAAGAATAAAAATAGGGCTGGGGTGTAGCTTGGAGGTAGAATGCCCCTGGGTTCAATCCCCAGTACCACACACACACACAAAAAAAGGGGATGGAGCCCAGGGGCATTCTACCTCCAAGCTACACCCCCTGCCCTATTCTTATTTTATTTTATTTATTTAATTTATTTTTGTGGTACTGGGGTTGAACCCAGGGGCATTCTACTGCTGAGCTACACCTGCAGTACTATTTTATTTTGATTTGAAACAGGGTCTTGCTAGGTTGATGAGAGTCTCACTCCTTGCTGAGGCTGTCCTCAAACCTTTGATCCTCCTGTCTCAGCCTCCCAAGTACTGGGATTACAAGCGTGTGCCACCACGCCCGGCTCATTTGTTTTGTTTTGAAACAGGGTCTTGCTAGGTTGCTGAGAGTCTCGCTAAGTTGCTGAGGCTGTCTTCGAACCTGTGATCCTCCTGTCTCAGCCTCACAAGTACTGGAATTACAGGCATGTGCCACCGTATCTGGCACTTGTCCCAATAATTTGAGTGCCTTACAACTTGATTAGAATTATTTTTGCCAAACTATGAACTGTGTCCTAGCATCCTGTGTGCCCCCACCATCCTTAGTGGCTAAAACACTGCCCCCTCTCCCCCTCCTCCTCTCCCCCTCCTCCTCTCCCATGTGTGGTCCTACCACCCACCTGGCAAACCCATCGGATAGTGATAGGGAGGGTCTTGACTCTGCCTCTATGAATAGCTTTCATGTGGATGGGTAAATCTGCTTGTTTTTTACATAACATTTCAGAATGAAATGTCATAGCATTTCATAATCTTGTCCTTTATCATCTCTTTAGTTAAATGTGTTTCTAACTCTGTTATCATTTACTTTTGCAATTATAAAAGTACAATACTGACATTTTCTGATAGTTTATATATTTAGTATTATAAAAATAATTTATTTCTTTTTTTGGGTGCTGGAGGTTGAACTCGGGATCATACATGCCAGGCAAGCACTGTACACGGAGCTAAATCCTCAGACCTTTTTATTTTTCTTTTTGAGACAGAGTCTAAGTTGCCAGTGCTGGCCTTGAATTTGCAACTCTCCTGTCTCAGCCTCCTGAGTAGTTGAGACTGCAAGTGCCCATCACTAGCCCTGCTCGAGCTTTTCAACCCGAATGGTTGGTTTCAACTTGAAAATGATGTCTGTGATTGGATGTTAAAAACAGCAAGTGAACTAAGTGCTATCACACTAAAGAAAAATCGCACCTGCAGTTAAAACCATGACAGTATGTACTAAGTCATTTTACAAAGTAAAACGAATACCTTAGCTTCACATCTATTTTAAGTTGTAATCATCAGCCGAGTGTGGTGGCGAATGACTATAATCCCAGTAACTGGGAGGCTGAGACAGGAGGATCGCAAATTCGAGGCCAACCTCAGCAAGTTAGTGAGCCCCTCAGCAACTTAGCGAGATCCTGCTTCAAAATAAAAAGGGACGGGGGTGTAGCTTGGAGGTAGAATGCCTCTGGGTTCAATCCCCAGTACCAAATACATACATACCTATATACAATGCAACCATTCACATTGGTTTACCCTCACCACTCCCGGCTTCTTGCTTATGCTCTCTCAAACATAGTTTCCCACTCAGGATAGTTTCTCTCTCTCTTTCTCTCTTTTTCTTTCTCTCTTTCTCTCTCTTTCTTTCTTTTCTGTGGTACTAGGGATTGAACTCAAGGGCATTCTATCTCTGAGCTATACCCTCAGTCCTATTTTGTTTATTTTGAAACAGGGTCTCACTAAGTTGCAGAGGGCCTCACTAAATTACTGAGGCTGGCCGCGAACCTGCGATCCTCCTGTCTTAGCTTCCCACGTACTGGGATTATAGGTGTGCGCCTCCTCGCTTGGCTGGATTTTTTTGTTTGTTTGTTTTTTTAAATATGGAACGTTTGGCTGAGAGAGGAGGATCACAGGTTCAAGGCCAGCCTCAGCAACTTAGTGAGGCTTTCAGCAATTTAGTGAGACCCTGTTTCCAAATAAAAAATAAAATAGGGTTGGAGGTATAGCTCAGCTGGATCATGACTTTAAAAAGGGAGATTAGAAGTCTTGCTTTCTAAGCGGGCGTGGTGGCGCACGCTTGTAATCCTAGCACTTGGGAGGCTGAGACAGAAGGATCGCAGGTTCGAGGACAGCCTCAGCTATTTAGTGAGGCTCTCAGCAACCTAATGAGACCCTGTTTCCAAATAAGAAATAAAATTGGTCTGGTGGTGTAGCTTGGAGTTACAATGCCTCTGGTTTCAATTCCCAGTACCACCAAAAAAAAAAAAAAAAGTCTTGCTTTCTTAGCCCACATCTGCACCATCTAAGACTAAAGATGCTCAAAAAGATGAAAGGGACATATTAGAGTTCTCAAACTCATGTAAGAGAAAAAAAGTGTACAAGAAATATGATTCAAAAGGTATTTTTCTTGGCTTTATGATGTTAAAATCTTACCTTTTTGATACTTCTTAAATTAGAGTATCATTTTGAGAAGATCATTCAGAGTATAAAGAAAAACAAGAATTTTTTTAAATGTAGATGAGATGAATTTGTTAAAAGCCAAAAATTGATCATTTACAGCCTTTCAAGCCAGAAATGAAAAGCCATTGAAGTGCCCCCCAGGGGAAGCAACTGCAGGGCTCTGCTCAGAGGAAGGTGCCAGGCCGTGCAGCTGACCCGGCCTGCGGTGCAAAGTCAGCAAGGGGCGGCCACAGCAGGGCCACCCACAGTTGCCTGTCAAGTAAAGATGCAGCCGGAACCCAGGGGCATTCTACCTCCGAGCTACACCCCCAGCCCTAGTTTTTTATTCTTTATTTTGAAACGGTCTCACTAAGTTGGGGAGGGCCTCACTAAGTAGCTGAGGCTGGCCACGATCCAGATCCTCCAGTCTTAGCCTCCCAAGTACTGGGATTACAAGCGTGTGCCAACACACCCGGCTCTAATTTTTATTTAAAATTTTTTTTTTGTGGTACTAGGGATGGAACCCAGAGGCATTCTACCTCTGAGCTACACCCCTAACCCTATTTTATTTTTTTATTTTGAGATAGGGTCTCACTATGTTGCAGAGGGCCTCACTGAGTTACTGAGTTACTCAGTTGCTGAGGCTGGCCACAAACCTGCGATCCTCCAGTCTTAGCCTCTCAAGTACTGGTATTACAAGCGTGCACTACTATGCCCGGCTATTTTTAAAATTAAATTTATTTATTTATTTATTTATTTATTTATTTATTTATTTATTGCGGTACCGGGGATTGAACGCAGGGGCGTTCTACCTCCGCGCTACGCCCCCGGCCCTATTTTTTATGCTTTATTTTTGAAACCGGGTCTCACGAAGTTGCGGAAGGCCTCACTAAGGAGAGAGAGGGAGAGAGAGAGAGACAGAGACAGAGAGAGAGAGACAGAGAGAGAGCGAGAGCTGAGGCTGGCCGCGAACCGGATCCTCCGGTCTCCGCCTCCCAAAGTACTGGGATTACAAGCATGCGCCACCACGCCCGGCCTTAAATTTATTTTTTAAAACTTAGACATAACTGGACTCAACACATAACCATCCTCCTAGGGGATTCTCTCCAGGTGGTTCTGTGACCAGAAACACTGAAGAAACACTGTTCCAGGGCGAGAGTGAAATGTAATCGGTCATCAGCTACATTTTCAGAGTGTTCCTGTTAAGGACAAAAAATAGGGATTTTATACAAAAACTCACCAACCACCTTCAAAGAGGACCAAATTTATTTAGCTACACGTAAATAAAAATCACTTGGGTACATGAGGGGCAAACTATAAAGCACGTGATATAAATATACAATGAACCCTTTATAATGTTTCCAAAGAACTGAGTATAACAACATAAACAGGAAATATTTGCTGTAGTTCTTTATGTTATTATTCTGATGTCAACATGACTATTGCAAGCAGGTCTCCTTCTATTTATGCAAAATGAGAACCTCTACTGATTTGGTGGGAATTGCCACTTCCATAAATACACTAAGTCAACAAACAATCATATAGACTGAACATGAGCAGGTCTCACTGGGATGTGATTAAACCTGGGTCGTTGGATTTAAAAGTTTACATTTCTAATAACGCACAGATAGCGGCGTGAGCGTTCGAACGCATTGGCTGTAGCACCATTCAGAATAGTTCACACCGCCTCTCGCTAATTTGGCGTTGTCCAAAAATAAAAGTAATCAAGGGATATACCCTGAAAACACACAACATGTATTGCAATCTAATCATCCTAATTTTAGGGTAAATATATATATGTATAGCATTGCTTCAGCTCTTAAGATTACCTTTATCAAAACGGAAAGTTGGCTCCTTTATCAGCAGCCCAAGCTGTAGTAACAGGTGGGTCATTGTGTTAAAGCATATGGAGTGTGGTGTGTAACTTAGTTATCTCTCCTAATTTACAGGCAATTCTCAAATCGCTGGAGGGAATGTCCAGAGTGTCTATCGGTCATGCTTTCGCCTCCTCTTCTGTTAGCTGCCTTTTTTTGTTGGTGTGGTTTTACTGGTCCTTTCGTTACAGAGCCCTCCCACTTGACGGTAGAGTGGACGGTACTGGGGATGAAACGAGGAAACCTGTCCCTGTAATCACCTGTTAGCAGCTCGGAAGGGCTTCCAGTACATCTGGAATGCTGGCTAGCCTTACGCTGGGGGTGACAGTTCGGGATTCCAACTTGTAGTGGTATTCCTGCTTGTAATGACCAAGGAGAATTGAAGATGGGTGGTATCCCGTTTCAGATAAACATGACCCAAGACACTAACAAAGGTATTAAAGAGTTTATTTTGTGTGATGAGCAAATTGGTTTTTTTTTTTTTTTTTGCGATACTGGGGATTGAACCCAGGGGCATTGTGCCTCTGAGCTACACCCTCAGCCCTTCCTCCCTTCTTCCCTTCCTCCCTTCCTCCTTTCCTCCCTTCCTTCCTTCTTTCCTTCATTCCTCCCTTCCTTCCTTCCTTCCTTCAGTACTGGGGATTGAACCCAGGCGCATTCTACCTCTGAGCTACACCCCCAGTCCTATTTTTTATTCTTTATTTTGAAACAGGGTCTCACTAAGCTGTGGGGGGCCTAAGTAGCTGAGGCTAGCCGCAAACCTGCGATCCTCCTGTCTCAGCCTCCCAAGTACTAGGATTACAAGCATGTACCACCATGCCCGGCTGTCATTCTTTATTTTTGAAACAGGGTCTCACTAAGTTGCAGAGGGCCTCACTTAGTAGCTGAGGCTAGCCGCAAACCTGTGATCCTCCTGTCTCAGCCTCCCAAGTACGGTGATTATAAGCATGCGCCACCACGCCTAGCTGTGATGAGCAAATTGTGAGTAGAAATTTCTTTATTTATGTTCTGTGCAGCTGGGGGAATCAGACCCAGGGCCTCGCACATGCCAGGCAAACACTCCACCACTGAGCTCCACCCCCACTTCAGGAAGTAGAAATTGAAGCAGTTTTAAGATATGTGTAAACAAGTAAGGCAGCCAGAAGTTTCAAAATGATTCTGGGAAGAACATTCTGCAGTCTGAAAAATGTTTGGCTTAGAAAAATAGACATCTCAGATAAAGAAGGGCATTATTCGATGTCGCGGATCACACTCATCTCATGTATGAATCAATGGAGAGAACTATTTTTAAAACTGTGCCGAGCTCAGGAAGCGAATGATCTATACAACATGAAGAGGACTGGAGATGGGCCATTTGTCACCAGACTCCAATGTCAAGTGCACAGTCCCACACCAGGATGAGTCAATGTCCTCATAGCTTGGTAGTATTATGTTTTGGATTAGCAACATGTTTTACAAGTGATTTAACTTGACTTTATTATTACTATTATTATTTGGTACTAGGGATTGAACTCAGAGGTGTTCTACCTTGGAGAAACACCCCCAGCCCTATTTTATTTTTTATTTTGAAACAGGGTCTTGCTAAGTTGCTGAGGGCCTTGTTAAGTTGCTGAGGCTGGCTTCAAACCTGTGATCCTCCTGTCTCGGCCTCTGAAGTACTGGAATTATAGGCGTGTGCCACCTCGCTCCTGGCAACCATTGACTTTGTATATCAACCAGCAACTATATCTCTATTATATTTATTGGGCAGGAGAAATGCTGAAAATATTGTTCAAGGCCTCAGGTTTTGCTCATGATGCCAATGGTATGAATAAAAGTGCTTGAATAGTAGCCCTTGATTCAGTGGTTGGGTGTACAAATACAGCTTTTTTTTTTTTTTGCGGTACCGGGGATTGAACCCAGGGGCGTTCTACCTTGGAGCTACACCCCCGGCCCTATTTTTTATACTTTATTTTGAAACCGGGTCTCGTGAAGTTGCGGAGGGCCTCACTAAGTAGCTGAGGCTGGCCGCGAACCCTGATCCTCCAGTCTCCACCTCCTAAGTACTGGGATTACAAGTGTGCACCACCACGCCCGGCTCAAATACAGCTTTTGATGAGGAAATCAGGAATATTATTTACTTGTTAAGGGTTTGTCTTGGGATCTAGTTTATTACTGAATGTGTCTCTACTACTGGGAAACTGAATGAGAATTGATGGCAAATGCTGTCCCTTAAAGGAAGATTTATAAATCGCATTCCCTAGGTGCAGAATTCTTTCATAATAATATAAACAGTTTCTTTTCTTTCTTTCTTTCTTTTTTGTACTGGAGATGGAACCCAGGGGCATTCTACCTCCGAGCTACACCCTCAACCCTTTAGAAAAAAAATTTTTTTTTTGGAAACAGGGTCTTGCTAAGTTGCTGAGGCTGGCCTTGAACCTGTGATCCTCCTGTCTGAGCCTCCCAAGTACTGGGATGATAGGCCTGCATCACCACACCCTCTGTTTCTTTCTTTTCTTTTTTTTTTTTTTTGCGGTACCGGGGATTGAACCCAGGAGCATTCTACCTCTGAGCTACACCCCCAGCCCTATTTTTTATACTTTATTTTGAATCCGGGTCTCACGAAGTTGCGGAGGGCCTCACTAAGTAGCTGAGGCTGGCCGCGAACCTGTGATCCTCCTGTCTCAGCCTCCCAAGTACTGGGATTACAAGCGTGCGCCACCACGCCTGGCTTCCTCTGTTTCTTTAATTGTACTAAACTGTACTACCTTTGAAGTTAGAGCCTGCCCTTGTACGACAGTGGTAGATAAGTAACTCCCTGTGATCATTTCTGAAATCCAGTCATATTCTTGTGCTTGGAACCCATTTCTCTGTGTCCTTTCCAGAAACATGCACATACTTAGTTCCACCTTACAGAGAAGTAGTTGAGGTGCAAAGCTCTTATTCCCTGTCTTTGTATGTCAAAACCTGACAAGAGAAAACAGTTTTGATAAGGACATTTGTACCAATTATTTAATAAGCAGTAATCACTGTCTTCCCGGGAACATGTAGTCCTTAATATCTTCCAGCACGGCCTCTGCCCACACGGAGAGGCCGAGAGGCAGTGCTGCTTGAAGCAGGGACAGTGACATTTACAAGCAACACAGCCAGTTACCCAACGAAGCACTGCCTCACGTTACGGCCTAGGCTCCTCCCAGCAACCAAGCGAGGTAGGGATGAGTACCGCGGACGAGCCCCGATGTGAAATTACATGACACTAGACATGTGCACCATCCGAATATTTTCTTCTGGATTGTTCTATAATTCGAATGCACGGTTGAATGAGTAAAAAGAATATTCCTACCATGTAAAGCAAACCACATATATAGAAGGAAAAGTCGTATTTTTGTGTGATGTCGTAGATCCACCCTGCAAAACAAACAAAAAAAGAATATATTCAGTGTAACACAGTTGATAAAATGAAACTCAAGGACACAAAGCAGACATTTATCGCTACTACAAATATTTTTCTACCAATTGATTTACATCATTATTAAAAAGTGAATCTAATGATTTTCTTTTTTTACAAGTACAAACACTTAAACCTAGCCAGGCATGGTGGCGCACACCTGTAATCCCAGTACTTGGGAGGTTGAGACAGGAGGATCCCAGGTTCGAGGACAGCCTTAGCAAGTAATGAGACTCTCATCAACCTAGCGAGACCCTGTTTCAAAATGAAATAGGGCTGGGGGTGTACCTCAGAGGCAGAATGCCTCTGGGTTCAATTCCCAGTACCACAAAATAAAAAGATAAAATAGGGCTGGGGGTGTAGCTCAGAGGTGGATGCCCTGGGGTTCAATCTCCAGCACGCACGCGCGCACACACACACACACACACACACACACACAAATCCCCTCAAACCTTCAAAACTGTTCTGAAGTTTATAGTGTGTATCAAAAGAGGCTGAACAGAAGACATTTGACCTTTCATTCATTCTGAAGTATGTATTAAACATCTGTTCTAGAGAGAACCAGATTTTCCTTTTTTTTTTTTTTGCAGTACTAGGGATTGAACCCAGGGGCATTCTACTTCTAAGCTACACCCCAGCCCTATTTTATTTTTTATTTTGAAACAGGGTCTCGCTAAGTTGCTGAGGGCCTCATTAAGTAGCTGAGGCTGGTCTCGAACCTGCGATCCTCCTATCTCAGCCTCCCAAGTACTGTGATTATAAGTGTGCACCACCACACCTGGCTTCCAGGTTTTATAAAATTCATATTTGCAGCTATCAAACTCACTCATCTATATATTTTTTGTTTTGTTTTGTTTTTTTTGTGATACTGGGTATTGAACTCAGGGCCTTTCTACCTCTGAGCTACACCCCAGCCCTTTTTATCTTTTATTTTGAAACAGGATCTTGCTGAGTTACTGTACGCTAGCTTCAAACCTGTGATCCTCCTGTCTCAGCCTCCCAAGTACTGGGGTTACAGGCATGTGCCAACACACCAGGCTATTTATTTATAGTTTTGAAATTTATTTTTAACCAGTACATAAATACATAAAAATATACATATTAGTGGGTACCATGTAATGTTTTGATACATGTATACACTGTATACATAATGTTTAAGTAAGGTTAAACACATCTATCGCTTCAGACATTTATTTATTTATTTATTTTTTTGCGGTACCAGGGATTGAACGCAGGGGCGGTCTACCTCCACGCTACGCCCCTGGCCCTATTTTTTTATACTTTATTTTGAAACCAAGTCTCACGAAGTTGTGGAGGGCCTCACTAAGGAGAGAGAGAGAGAGACAGAGACAGAGACAGAGACAGAGAGAGAGAGCGAGAGAGCTGAGGCTGGCCGCAAACCCGGATCCTCTGGTCTCCGCCTCCCAAAGTACTGGGATTACAAGCGTGCGCCACCACGCCCGGCTTCTTCAGACATTTATAATTTCTTTTTTTGTGGTACTGGGGATGGAACCCAGGGGCTTTCTACCTCGAGGCTATGCCCCCAGCTCTATTTTATTTTTTATTTGAAAATAGGGTCTTAGCCGGGCATGGTGGTGCATGCTTGTAATCCCAGTACTTGGGAGGCTGAGACTGGAGGATCTGGGTTCGCAGCCAGCCTCAGCTACTTAGTGAAGCCCTCCGCAACTTAGAGAGTTTCAAAATAAAGAATAAAAAAAAATAGGGCTGGGGGTGTAGCTCAGAGGTAGAATGCCGCTGGGTTCAACCCCCAGTACTGCAAAAAAAAAAAAAAAAAGAAAAAGAAAAAGAAAACAGGGTCTTGCTAGGTTGTGGAGGGCCTAAGTTGCTCAGGCTGGCTTCAAACCTAGGATCCTCCTGTCTCAGCCTCCCGAATTCTGGGATTACAGGTGTGCACCACCACGCCTGGCTCCTTTAAACTGAATTAAAAAAAAATCTTGCATCTTTCTCCTAAAAGTATTAGCGTTTGTAAGAAAAAAAAAATCTCTACGTGCCCCAAGTTTCAAAAGTAGCTCATAGCCGGGCGTGGTGGCGCACGCTTGTAATCCCAGTACTTTGGGAGGCGGAGACCGGAGGATCCGGGTTCGCGGCCAGCCTCAGCTCTTTCTCACTCTCTCTCTCTTTCTCTCTCTCTCTCTCTCCCTCTCCTTAGTGAGGCCTCCGCAACTTCGTGAGACACGGTTTCAAAATAAAGTATAAAAAATAGGGCCAGGGGCG
>PVJS01028317.1:0-25603 GCA_004027185.1 Glis glis
TTTCCTGATTTCAGTGGGGTCATGGGATTCTGGGATGGAGCCAGACAGATTGCCTGCAAAATGCCTAGAAGGGAATGTTCTTTCTAGTGGCAAAATAATAGTGGCAAAGCTGGACTAAAAATAGAGTGGATTGGCCCTCAGAGAATTTTGAAAGTGAGCAATAGATTATGGAGTCCCTAAGACAAAAAAGGAGAAGTTTGGTCCATTGTATTGTAGCCTGGTTTCTCTAACCTTTGCTGGGAGCATCCTTTCCATCAGCACTTCACAGAGGCAGATACTGTCATCCTAAATCAGGACTAAATCCCCCCAAAATGGGATAATCACTTTTTAAAAAACCTTAGGTGAGTCTCAAGTAAAATCCAAGTTAAGTACAATGATCTTTTTCTGTTTGTTTTAGCATATCATCTAGAGTCAGGGGTTTTTTTTTTTTGGTATTAGGCATTGAATCCTTGAATCCAGGGGTATTTTACCTCTGAGCTATATTCCCAGTCCTATTTTATTTTTTATTTTGAAACAGTCTCACTAAGTTGCTGAGGCTGTCCACAAACCTGTGATCCTCCTATCTCAGCCTGGACTACAGGCTGGGACTACAGGCATGCACCCACCATGCCCAACTTAGAGTCAGTTTTAAAGAATTATATTTTCATGAAAATAATTTTCATGGATTTTCAGATTAATGTATATAGAATTGGTTCAACTTGTACCTTACAACTATTTTTCCTTTTCTCTATAGTTATTTTTGTTTTATTTATTCTTTATATTTATACCTCATTTTATAGCTTGATAGTCATTTAGTGGCTTATTCATTTGATTTTCCTAATATCAGCTTTTTATTAATCTCCATTTAATAAATTAATCTGCTTATTTATTATCTCATTTTTTTTTAATTCATTATTTTCTAATTTTCGGCTTTGTTAAATTGATTCTTCTGCCTTAGTTTTATCTGTTTCTCTTCCAAACTTCTTTTAACTGAATGAAAATGAATTAATTTTAATTACTTTCTTATTAATATAAATATTTAAGGCTATGTATTTTTCTCTGAACATAGATGTAGCCATATATCATATGTGCTAATATATATAGTACTTTTGTTATTTTCTTTAAATTTTGAAATTGTGCTTACTTGGTCCTTAATATTTTGTCCAGTGGGTTCAATTAAGAATAATTGAAGCTGGGCGTGGTGGCGCACGCTTGTAATCCCAGTACTTGGGAAGCGGAGACCGGAGGATCTGGGTTCACGGCCAGCCTCAGCTACTTAGTGAGGCCCTCCACAACTTCGTGAGACCCGGTTTCAAAATAAAGTATAAAAAATAGGGCCGGGGGTGTAGCTCGGAGGTAGAATGCCCCTGGGTTCAATCCCGGGTACCACAAAAAAAAAAAAGAATAATTGAATACTTTGTAAAGAATGTCTTGTTTGAGGGGAAACATTTCAGGACACTGGAATGGGACTTTTTGTACAACCCTAAAAACACTGGAAGCAGAAGCAAAAATAGGCAAATGGGGTTATATCAAATTGAAAAACTTGTGCACAGCAAAGGTAACAATCAACAGAGTGAAGAGACAGCCTATAACGTGGGAGAAAATATTTTCCAACTATGCATCTGGTATGGGGTTGATATTCAGAAGGAACTCTAAAAACTCAATAGCACAAAATCAAATAACCCGACTTAAAAATAGGCAATAGATCTGAGCAGTCGTTTCTCAAAAGAAGACGTTACAAATAGCCAGCAGGTATATGAAAAAGATGCTCAACCTCACTAATCATCAGGCAAGTGCAAATTAAAACCACAGCGAGTGACCACCTGGCACCAGGAAAGAATGGCTGTTATCAAAAAGACTAAAGAAAAGACTAAAGACTAAAGGAAGAGCCATGCACCGGCACAGCAATCCCTAGTCCAGAAAAAGAAAAAAGAAATAAAGAAAGACACTGAGGACTAGTGGAAGGGACCATGATTCTGTCACGTGGATACATCATGCTTCAGTTGGGAGCACACCAGAGTCGCTCTCTAAAGTAGTCAAGGGCAAGTTGAATGGCGTCATCTACAGCTTTCCAAACTTACTTGTGTCAGCATCAGCTCTGTTAACCTTATTATGTCATCATTTCTTAGAGGCTTTGATACACAAATAAAAATTTTTCTTTGTATTTAAAAAAAAAAGACTAAAGATAACATGGGCTGGTGAGGATACGAAGAAAAAAGAAACCTCGTACACTGTTGGTGGGCATGTCAGTTAGTACAGCCATTATGGAAGAGAATATGAAGTTTCCTGAAAAAATTAAAAATACAACTATCATCTGATCCATCAATTGCATTACAGGGTATGTGTCCAAAGGAAATGAAATCAGTATGTGGAAGAGACATTTGTAGACCCATGTTCATAGAAGCACGGTTCACTCTAGCCAAGAAATGGAAGAAGTCTGAGTGTCCATCAATTAATGATGGATAAAGAAAATGTGTTACATACACACAAGGGAATACTGCTTGTCCTTAAAAATCATGAAATCCTGACATTTGCAGCAACAGGAATGGACCCAGAAATCATTATGTTAAGTTAAAGAAGTCATGCACAGAAAGACAAGTACCCCATGGTTTCACTCAAACATAGAATCTTAAGAAAAAAAGAAGGTATCTCATAGAAGTTAAGAGTACAATGGTGGTTACCAGAGGCTGGGGAGGGATGGGGAAGGGAGGAATAGGGAAGAGGTTGATTTCTGGGGTACTAAGTTCCAGTTAGATTGGAGCAAGAAGTTCTGGTGTGCTATTGCAAAGTAGGGTACCTGAAAACAACAATAATATACGGAAGCCAGGCATGGTGACTCACATCTCCAGTACTTGGGAGGCTGAGACAGGAGGATCACAGGTTCACGGCCAGCCTCAACAATGTAGTGAGGCCCTCCGCAACTTAGTGAGACCATTTCAACATAAAAAATAAAATAGGGCTGGGGGTGTAGCTCAGAGGTAGAATGCCCCTGGCTTCAATCCCCAGTACCACGCACAAGTGCGTGCACACACACACACAATAAATAAAATAATGTATTCTATATTTCAAAAAGCTAGAAGAAAGGATTTTGAAAGTTTTTACCATGAGGAAATGATGTTTGAGGAGATAGACATGTTTAACTTGACTTAGCATTATGCAATGTATACATGGATCAAAATATCATATGGTACCCCATTAATATATTCAATTCTTATGTTTTCATGTATTAGTTAAAATCAGTTTTTAAAAAGAGAATGCCTATGTTAATGGAACTTTCCCTATTAAAAGGAAACAGTTTTAATAATATAATGAAGCAGAAATTAGTCCAGTTTTTGAGTGGCTAAGGGATCCAGAATGACATTGTTTAAGAAAGTCTGGGTTTTTATTTTAGGTGCCCTTAGAAAACTGCGTGCCGGCCACCATTAAAGTGTCATTGCACCATGTCAGCATTATTTCCTCTTCAGCAAAGGCGTGAGCCACAGTTGCAGAGGAGCTGGACCCACTTTAGCCAAGTGAGGTAGACCTCAACAGCCGCTGGCAGCCATGACCTATGACTCCAAGGAAGTAATAATAGTGTGGATTTGGGTTGCAAGCCACCCTTACTTCTCATTATTGTTTACTCTTTTTCTCTCAGTGATTTACGGATCCCTAGTGATGAATATGAATTCAAGTATGTTTGCAAAAAGGAACACAGACTTGGTTGAAAGGAAGGAACAGAGGTGACCCAGGGACTTTTTGCTTTATTCTCCTTTAAGTCATTTTCCATCTTATTTCCTCACTTTTGTTCTTCCTACCCAAACTTTTCCATTCTTTTTGTGTGTGTGTGTGTGGTACTGGGGGTTGAGCCCAGGGGCATTCTACCTCTAAGCTACACCCCCAGCCATATTTTTAATTTTTCATTGGAAACAGGGTCTCATTAAATTGCTGAGAATCTTGCTAAGTTGCTGAGGCTGGCTTTGAACCTGTGATCCTCCTATCTCAGCCTCCTAAATTCTGGGATTATAGGCACACACCAACCACCTACAGCATCCATGCATTTTTTTCTTTTCTTTTTTTTGTGTGGTACTGGGGATTGAACCCAGGGGCATTCTGCCTCTGAACTGCACTCCCAGTCTTATTTTATTTTTTATTTTGAAACGGGGTCTAAGTTGCTGAGGCTGGCCTCAGACCTGCGATCCTTCTGTCTCAGCCTCCCAAGTACTGGGATTACAGGTTTGTTTCACCACACCCAGTCATCCATACATTTTTTTTTTTTTTTGCAGTACCAGGGATTGAACCCAGGGGCGTTCTACCTCCACGCTACACCCCCGGCCCTATTTTTTTATGCTTTATTTTGAAACCGGGTCTCATACATTTTTAATATTTCGTATTCACCCGAGATGATTCGGGTTAATAACATACTAAACAACAGCACTTTTACTATATGGATGGATGTGGAGGACGCGGCATTGGGATAAGGGAAAGGAAAAAGCTATTGCTAGTGAGTAAAACAAAAGAATAGCCTTTCAAATAGCTTCTTACCCAGGAGGAAAACAAAAATCGCTGCTGCTTTAATGTGATCTAAGGCACATCTGTAATTGACATTGGAGTGAAGGGCGTTTTTTTTTTTTTTGGCTCGTCCCAGGTGATTTCATTTTGGACACTTTTCAATTGGGGCAATCATTCATCGCTTTCACTTGGTGAGCTGCGGTCAGACCCATAGTCCATGCTCTCCCAAGGAGTGAGCCAGAGAAGAGAGCCCTTGGAAAAACAAATCTCTATCTTTTTAAAAAGCTATTTGCACATTTAGATAGCCTATCTATCATGACACTAATTCCTGAGGAAATCAAATAAGACATCCACTCAATTTACTCTTTAATTTACTCATCAAGACACTCAGGAAGAGGCTGAAGGGGATGGCTGGGTCTGCAGGGAACAGGGTGTAAAAGAAGAAAGTGATTGTACTCATCGGGAAGGCTGCATTTGCTGTTTCAAGATCATGCAACAAAAATGAGTCCTAGGCTGGGCGTGGTGGCACATGCTTGTAATCCCAGTACTTTGGGAGGCGGAGACCGGAGGATTCGGGTTCGCGGCCAGCCTCAGCTCGCTCTCTCTCTCTCTCCCTGTCTCTCTCTCTCTCTCTCTACCTAGTGAGGCCCTCCGCAACTTCGTGAGACCCGGTTTCAAAATAAAGTATAAAAAATAGGGCCGGGGGTGTAGCGCGGAGGTAGAACGCCCCTGCGTTCAATCGCCGGTACCGCAAAAAAAAAAATAAAATAAAATAAAAAATAAATAAATAAAAAAATAAAAAATGAGTCCTAGCCAGGTGTGGTGGAACGCGCCTGTAATTCCAGGATTTGGGAGGCTGAGATAGGAGGATCACAGGTTCAAGGATAGCCTCAGCAATTTAGCGAGGTCCTCAGCAACTTAGGGAGATCCTGTTTCACAATAAAAAAAAATAAAATAGGACTTGGGTGTAGCTCAGAGGTAGAATGCCCCTGGCTTCAATCCCCAGTACCAAATGAAACAAAACAACACAAGTCCTGTTGTGAGTTCGGGATTGACGTCTGGTTCTATTGATGCGGGATTCACATCGGGAGCCCTGGACTACCCAGCCAGGCCCTTCGCTTCGTTTTCAATGACTTGGCAGGTGGATGCCTAGGACATCGTAGGCCGGGTCGTAAGAAGTCAGGCGTACAGGGTTATGGCCAGCATAGAAGGGCTGAAATAACATCGCTAAACAGTCGCAATTGCCTCCTACCTCTACAAAACATGAAGCAAGTAAAAGTCAGACTGGGAGAACCTCCCGATTCTGGAAAGGCCCTTCATGTAAACCTTTGCTTTCCCATTCCTTCTGTCCTTGACCTTATGGAAGGACGGATCCCAGGGAAGGCGTGGTAAGGACAGAAGTGGAATGTTTTAAGAGGAACGTGCACAGCTCCAGACCATCGGAAAGGAAATCTCTGTTTTCAAGCACTACAGTTTTTTTTTTTATGTGGTACTGGGGATTGAACCCAGGGGCCTTCTACCTCTGAGCTACACCCCCAGCCCTGTTTTATTTTTTATTTTGAAACAGGGTCTCACTAAGTTGCTGAGGCTGGCCATGAACCTGTGATCCTCCTGTCTCAGCCACCCAAGTACTGGGATTACAGGCATGCGTCACCATGCCCGGCTCAAGCAATACATTTGTTCTTTTCTTTCTTTCTTTCTTTCTTTCTTTCTTTCTTTCTTTCTTTCTTTCTTTCTTTCTCTCTCTCTCTCTCCCTCTCTCTCTCTCTTCCTTCCTTCCTTCCTTCCTTCCTTCCTTCCTTCCTTCTTCTCTCTGTTATTTACTGGACAATCTCTTTTCCACACATGAAATGTCTAAGTTCAGATGATAGGCTTCTAGAGGACATAGGCTGACAGACTGTACTCTTTCTCTATACTTCTCATCCCCCACCTCCCTTAATTTCCTTCTATGCCATATTAGCACCTAGTGTGAGATATGAAACTAAGTCAATTAATTTTTCAAGTGATCATCCAACTTTTACATGCTGATGAATATTTTGACCTTCACTGACACCTTGAGCAGCGCTACAGGTATTACTGTAGTGATGCCCAGGATGAATCAGTTTGGATCCTCCACTTTATGAACTGCCATGTTTCTGCAGCAGAGTTTTGTGAAATCCTTTAAGGTATCAAAAATCTTCATTGAGCGGGGCATGGTGGTGCACACCTGTAATCCTACTACATGGGAGGCTGAGACAGGAGGATCGCAGGTTCGAGGCCAGTCTTAGCAACTTAGTGAGGCCCTTAGAAACTTATCAAGACCCTGTTTCAAAATACTAAAAAGTAAAATAGAGCTAGGGGCATAGCTTTGAGGTAGAATGCCCCTGGGTTCAATCCCACAGAGCACACACACACACACACACACACACACACACAATCTTCATTGACACAATATGCATCTATTATAATATCTATTATATATCTGCATCTATTATATCTCTTTACTATATGGACAGAGAACCTATTATGAACTTAGATAGGATGCAAATGTCATCTCTATTGCTTGCAACCACCCTGAGAAACCTGGATCATGAATTCTCAGCGCACCCGCCCTTGTTATTCTAAGTGGCAGTACTCTCCCCGACATGCCCGTTTTACAACTTCTCCAACAAGGTGTTCTATTAACCCATCTATTAAACTGAAGTATCATGCATGCAACCTAGATCAAGCATATGATACTTTACAGAGGGTAAGAACTCCCAGTCAACCTCAATATCGTGACCACCATTCTGTTCTTTCATTTAGTCTCGGCTCCCTATCTTAGGATGTGGGTAGTTTCTTCCTGATCCTCCTAAACTCTGCCCGCTTGGATCTGTAAGACTTTTGTCAATTATTTGTCACTGGGAGCCTTTGCTCGTTCATTTCCTAGATGTGGTTGTGGCAAACGGCACCAGAAAACTACTCTTAGATCCATCTCAGCCAAACCAACATCATGTTGATTTTCTCTAATAGTCCCCGTGGCTTTCCCCTTCTCTCTTTCTCTTACCGGAAAACCTGAGAAGGGAGAACCATTTCCGGTTGTGGGAGCGCAGCATGAGCTCCAAATCTGGATCTCTTCTGGAGTCTGGCCCAGTGCACCCCTCCTTAGTACTTCTGAGTTACCCCAAAAAGAGTGAGATCGGCCATCCCCAGCCAATGTGTCTGTCTAAAATGCACTTGATTTTAGAAAACGATCAAATGCCTCCCAAGGCCAAGTCTACAGAATAACTTAGGTGATTCGTCTGAGTAATTCCGTCATTTAATTAGTTTTAATGTTCAAAAGGCATTTATTCAGTAAGATTTTTCTTTTTTTTTAGTTTCAGGCTAGAGCAATAAACACATAGACATGACATCTACACTTGGGGAATCTTTAATTAAGAGGATATGCACAGCGTAAAACTTACTAACTTCTATGATTTGTGCCTTCTACCTGATAAAAATCTTGTTCAGTGTGTTGATGTTAACCATTTATTTATCAAACCAAAAAATCTAACACCTTCCAATTCACTTTGTTTTATTGACTTTCACTGATTTTGAAGGATAAGTAAATTAAACAGGGCTCTCTCTCCAAGTGGAACTATTGCTTTGGGGTTAGGGATAGCTTTGCAACACAGTTCTTGTGCCATTTTGCTTTGTCGTTGTTTCCGTTAGTAAAGAAGACTGGCATAAGGCAGGAAGAGGTGCAGGACAACAAAGATTGTCCTTAAGTGGAGTCCCATTGCTAGGTGTGGTGGTGCATGCCTATAATTTCAGTGTTTGGGAGCTAGAGACAGGAGGATCACAGGTTCAAGGCCAGCCTCAGCAACTTAGCTAGACCCTCAGCAACTTATTGAGGCCCTGTTTCAAAATAAAAAAGAAAGTAGGGCTGGGAGTATAACTCAGAGATAGAATGCTGTTGGGTTCGATCTGTAGTCTAAAAAAAAAAAAAACAAAACAGAGGAATTCTGTTTCAGGTGGAGAAACAGGCTGAAGACAGCTACTATGTTGAGTCATTGGCTAGAGGGTTTTCTGGAAAAACTAGGCCTGGGCTCCAGGACCTACAGGCGCCATAGCTGGAGGCTGTCAGCTAACATCACCCCCAGCAGGTACACAGTGTGTTCTCACTTGAAGGGAGCTCTGAGCACCGCACCTCCATGGCTGTTGCTGTCCCAGGTGTGTCCTTCGGCCTGTGAGCCTTCCTCCACCAGCCCAGTGAGAGCTTGCAGCATCCCTCGCCCTAGAGGGAGATGTCGGTCACATGGGATGTGAAGAGAACGAAGTAGTCAAGTCTTGGTTTAGGGAAGGAAATAGTCAAGCCTTGGTTTAGAGAGGGAAACAGTCAAGCCTTGGTTTGGGTTCTCAAATAGAGTTTAGACATGCAAGGCTGTGACCGTTGTTACAGAGAAGTCATTGTATTCCTCAAAGTCTTGAATCATGGCTAATGAAAGATGCAATAGGAGGATTCTGTGGCAGGAGGAAGTTGTCCCCTTTCAGTTGGGGAGGAAGAAGAGCCAGAGTGAAAGAAGAGGCAGAAGAAGCTAGCGCACATGGCCTCCATCCTGGAGGGAAGAGGACAGAAGGAGGTAACTCAGATGGGGGAGGGAGCTGACCTGGGGAAGGTGCTCTGAACACATCTGTGCAACTTGGGCCCTGCCCTCAGGGTACTGACCACAGGGCTGGAAATTATCCAGTTTGTGCAATGCTCCACAAGTCAGCAGATGAGGGGGAAGAATCTTCTAGTCAGCAGCTGGGCATGGTGGCACATGCCTGTAATCCCAGTGCTTGGGAGGCTGAAACAGGAGGATCACAGGTTCAAAGCCTGCCTCAGCAACTTAGTGAGACCCTCAGCAACCTAGTGAGACCATGTTTCAAATTAAAAAATAAAACAGGGCTGGGTGTTGCCCAGAGGTAGAATGTCCCTGGGTTCAATCCCTAGTATCGAAAAAAGAAAAGGAAAAAGAATAAAGAAAGCATATTCTAGTTGCCAATTTGTCCATAAGGAAGGGCACATTTTTTCTAATTCACAGATTCAGAGTTTCCTTGTATGTTTACAAGGGTCCTGCAGGTGCATCACCTTCTGCATGGAGCCTGCAAAAATCACAAAATCTCAGAAACCTCTCTGTCCAACCAAGGCGTGGTTACGGAGAGGATAAAGGTCAGATACGATGTTTACAATCATGAGCCTGAAGGATCCACATCAGGGTATGTGTGTTTGTGTGTGTTTTGTTTTTTTACTTTTTAAAAATTTTTTGTTGGTACAGGGGATTGAACCCAGGGGCACTCTACCTCTGAGCTTTACCCCCAGTTCTGTATATTTTTGTTATTTTGATACAGGGTCTCACTAAGTTGCTGAGGGTCTCACTAAGTTGCTGAGACAGACCTTGAACCTGGGATCTTCCTGCCTCAGCCTCCCAAGGACTGGGATTACAGGTGCATGCCACCATACCTGGCTCGCACCATACCCAGTTCTGGTCCTACAGGAGGGCCTAGAATGTCTCCTCTCCAAGTCCAGAGCAATGATGAGGTAGTGCTGAAGCCAGAGACCTGGAGAGGCTTTGAATGAGAGTGAGGCTCTTGTCTAGAGGAGTGAGGAACTGAGGGCAAGAGCGGGTGAGACAGTTAAGGGCAGGTGGGTCAGGAGCGTGGCCTGAAAGCTCACTGTTCCCCCGTGAGCGCTGTATAAACCCGGGACTCCATGACAGCTCTGTGGAGGAATGGGACGCATCTCAAATTGATGGAAAATCTCTGATGTAAGTAAGGTTACCTAAATCCACGAAGGTTAAATTTCTGCTATCCTTGAAGGATCCCAAGTGGTTGAATGGTGGGAAAATTAAGATATGTGTTTTTATCAGTTAGTTTTTGACCTGAAAAGTTAAGACCCTTCTGTACATTAACATATGACTGAGGTCCCAGGTTGAAGCAAATTGCTTAAGGTCTCAGAAAGAGTTAAAGGAAAAATGAGGACTTGGAGTCAGACTTGGAGACACCAACCGTGCTTAATGTACAACATCCCACTTCCCCTCTGCAACCTGTTAGGAAACCCCACTAGCATTTGCAGTGTTTGGCACACAGCAGGTGCTAGATAAATGCATGCTAGCGAATGTTAATTGACTCATTTACTGCATCTCCCAAAGGTCAAATTAGTGGTGCACACAAGGCTGAGTCGTTAGTCCTGCGCTTTAATAGGCAAACAGTAATGAGCCGGGTGCTTTAGAGGGAGCGAGGTGGTTGAAACCAGGATTTTAGATGATCAGAACCTCTGATCTCTTTACACACATGATTCTGGAATCTCAGTGGTGAATAGTATAGAAGAGTTTTTAGCCAGGTGTGATGGTGCAAGCCTGTAATTCTAGTACTTGGGAGGCTGAGAGAGGAGGATTGCAGGTTTGAGGCCAGCCTCAGCAACTTAGAGATGCCCTCAACAACTTAGGCCCTGTTTCAAAATAAAAAAAATAAAAAAGGGCTGGGGGGATAGCTCTGAGGTAGAATGCCCCTGGGATTAATCCCTAGTATAAGAAAGAAGGAAAGAAAAAAGGAAAAAGGAAGGAAGGAAGGAAGGAAGGAAGGAAGGAAGGAAAGAAGGAAGGAAGGAAGGGAAAGAAGAATTTAACACCCAAAGTTAGCACCTAACAATGCCAGCTAGAGCTGAGTTTACAGCTTTCTTGCAAGGATGGCTCCTGCTATTTAGCCCAGGCAGCAGGCCTCCCAGTTCCTTGGAGATGTGTTCTGTTAGCACATTATCTCCCTGCCCTACCCCCCCACTGTCTGCCCCACAGCCATGAGGTCTAGGAGCCAAGCCTAGTCATTCTATATTTCAAAAGCAAATTATTTAACATTCGTACATTGATTCACAAGGTTGAGTCCACTTGAACATGCACATACACACACACACACACACAAACATAAGCGCAGCAAAATGTGCATTTCTAGCCAGGCGTGGTGGCGCGCGCTTGTAATTCCAGTACTTTGGAGGCTGAGACCGGAGGATCCGGGTTCGTGGCCAGCCTCAACTACTCAGTGAGGCCCTCCGCAACTTAGTGAGACCCTGTTTCAAAATAAAGAATAAAAAATAGGGCTGGGGGTATAGCTCGGAGGTAGAATGCCCCTGGGTTCAATCCTCAGTACCACAAAAAAAAAAAAAATGTGAATTTCTTATTTTATGGGTCCATTGGGAGAACTACAAATTTAGTTCTTAAAATGAGGGCATACAAAAGTAGAAAAAAAAATCCAGACGTCCACCAATAGGGGAATGAATAAAGAAACTGGTGCATGCATATGAGGAATATTACTCAAAAATATGAAAGAATGCACTACAACCTTACACATACAGCAGCATGGATGGATCTCTAAAACAATATGCTGAGCAAAAGAAACCAGGTGCGCTCACACAAAATAGAGCATTTATATAAAGTTTTACAGGCAAAGCAAATATTTGGAGAAAAGTAGTTGACAAGGGGCACATGTTAACTTTCTGGAAGGATAGAATTACACATTTAGGATTTGTGATTTTTTTTTTTTTTGGTGGTGGTACTAGGGATTGGACCCAGGGGTGTTATACCTCTGAGCTACACCCCCAGCCCTATTTTATTTTTTATTTCGAAATAGGGTTTCACTAAGTTGCTGAGACTGGCTTTGAACCTGTGACCCTCCTGTCTCAGCCCCCCAAGTACTGGGATGACAGGCATGCGCCACCATGCCTGGCTAGGATTTGTGCATTTTAATGTATGTTCATTTTGCCTCAATGACAATAAATAAATTGGATTTGAAAGGTGAAGTTATAATAAGAGTCTGGAGAAATGGCTGCAGGTGGAGAGGTCAATGGCGACTGTCAATATTTGCATCATTTACAAAACCAACATCTACTTTCTTTGGCAACACTGGAGTCCAGGAAGTGCCTTATGGTTTTTTAGTGAACAGATATTAGGTATTTTGTCATTGACTATATTGACAATATTTTTAAGTTGTCTCTAATAAAAAGTGTATTCTATAGTTAACATGACTAGGAATATCAGATTAGAACACGTATATGCCGTAAAAACAATTAAATCTTAAAAAATTACTCTCCCTTCCGTTTTCTAAAGAAAGTTTGAGTCAAAGATTTCAGCCCAAAGTTGTGATATTTTAGAGTCTTAATGCCCAGTTAATTATTTATCTTTATAACCTTGCATATAACAGGACCTATTCAGGGGTTGTTCTCAGGATCAAATCAAGTACCACATATAACATCACATTGTAAATCATAAAGCAGTACATAAGTGTTTATTATTAATGTTATCACTATGATCTAAATTAATCTAGAAACAGCAGACTTTTTATCTTTACATTGTAAGAAGGCTAGGGAAGCTATGGTATAAGATGTTAATTAAACATACTACATCCTCCTACAGTCACTTTGACTAAACTCATCTAGAAGCTTTAATGTATTTACATGTGGCTATGTACACATTTTCCTACCCTAGCTTTACACGCCAACACACTTCCATGCACCCTAATCTTCAGACATTGTCTACAGGGAAATGCCATTCAATCTTCATTTAACCCATATTTTGATAGGCTCTGGGTGGGTAGTGTGGGGTGTGTACGGGAGTGCAGCAGAAGGGAAAGTGTACATTGGACTCTCTTACTCACCGCCTTGGCTTGTTTCAGTGTGAAATACTTAGCGTTCTCATTTTTGCTGTGTGAGCTCATTTGCTTATTTTCCTCCTCCAATTATTTTCTGAAGGCTGCATTTGCTGCATGCATTTTTCTTTAGCATCATAAAAAAAGAAGTATCAGGTAAATAGAATTTGCCACCATCTGCCGGGAACTTAGTCATGATGTATGGATGCCTTTTTCTAGATGATAAAAAGTTGGAAATGCTGAGTGCACATTGAAAGCAATATTGCAGTAATTTAATGCACAGGTGTCTAAGACACTGCTGGCCAGATGGACAAGGGAATTGAAAGGCTGGCAGCAACTGCCTTGGGCTTCAGGAAATTGAAGAACCTAGTGAGAGAAGAAGTTCCCCCCAGGTTTCTGGCTTTCCATTTATTATCCATATGAAGGATCCCAGAAGTATGTTTAGGTCCTATTATTTGTTAAACACTTCTAGGAATTTTAGAATGAACCCTAATGAACATATTTTTGAAATCACATAGAAGCTTAGCAGCTCTCCCCATAAGAGAAAATAGTGTCCAATCTCAGAGGAGGCAGGAAGATACGACAAGACAATTGGGCGTGAGGGGGAGAGGCAGTTTGGTGTAGTGTTTTCAAGGGTGGACTCTGGAATTTGACAGATCTCTCTGCAGACATTTATCTTGTCATATCATTACTATGTGATCTACAATCAAACTCCCATAAGTTTCAGATTCTATGTCTGTAAAATGGTCACATTAGTAGTAACTATATCAGTTATTGATTATTATGAGACAAAACACTCCAAAACTTAGTGGCTTAAAAAGCAATTTGTTACACAATTCTGTGGATTGAGTGTTTCTTTGTGTGTTTTCCTTCATGTGGTCTCAATTGGGGTGCTGAGAAATCTGGACTCATTAGGTATCTAGTCTGGGGACTCAGGAAGTGACTGGGGTCCTTAGTTCTCCTCCACATGGCTCCTTGGGGTGCTGCACAGTATCTAAGTTCCTCAAAGGAACACTCCAGGACTCGTCCCTCAGCCTTCAAGCCAGTTACTAAGTAGGCTCAGAATTGGCAGCATCATTCATTCCTAGAATTCAGATTCTATTCATTGATTGTGAAGGTTAAATCAAAGAAAATGTAAGCATTTGACACTGACCTTAGTTCATAGTGAGCCTTTATTCAGCTTTTTCTAATGCTGATATTATGCCATACACCATTATAATTAAGATTGCAGGAGATAGTATTAACACCCCTAGATGCGGGCTTAAGAGAAAGAAACATTTCCAGGCACCATAAATGAAGGGTCTTTAAAAGTTATCTGGTTGAGTAGAATTTCATTGTATATACATCCCATGATTTGTAATCCATTTATCTGTTGAGGGACACAGGAAGGACTCCAGACAAAGGAGAAACCTTAGTGGAGTGAAAGAGGGGACCTAACTGAGGGAGATGGGAGGGGGGAGGAAGACTTGAAGAGGGACACACCGCAATGGACACGATGGATGAACACACACAACTTCACCAAAGCCAGTCACTGTGCTGAGCACAGGAAGGTGGGGAGGGAGAGGGAGTAGGGCAGGAACTGGGGGAGGGCTCAATGCATGCTGGGTGCATGTATGCCTCTATCACCCTGAACTGCATGTATGATTACAATGCACCAATAAAAAGAAAAAAAAAGAATCTGGAATTAAAAAAAAGTCATCTGGTCAGCCGGGCATGGTGGTGCACACCTGCAATCCCAGTACTTGGGAGGCTGAGACAGGAGGATCGCAGGTTCGTGGTCAGCCTCAGCAACTTAGTGAGGCCCTCTGCAACTTAGTGAGACCCCGTTTCAAAATAAAAAATAAAATGGGGCTAAGGGTGTAGTAGCTCAGAGGTAGAGTGCCCCTGAGTTCAATCTCCAGTACCCCCCCACACACACACACAAGTCATCTGGTCAACCGACTTCACTTTAAAATATTATGAAATTGAGACCCAAAAAGGAGCATGATTTACTCAAGGTCACACAGTTCATGGTAGAGTTGAAACCTGACCCTTCTCTACACTATCGTTTTTTAGAGCAGGCAGGTTTCTTACTCTCTTGGGGGGCCTTGGTTCCTCCATCTGTAAAATGGGAACAACAATAGTACGTACTTACAGTGTTGTAAGGTTTCAATGGGTTGACACCTGTAAAGTGCTTGTTATGGTGACAGAGATGGAGTACATGCTCAATAACCAACTGACATCACTTCTACAACAATTCCTCTCCCTAATGTTATTTTCATCATTATCATTTCTCCGTGTTGTGTTAGGAGCTGGCTATGCATATCTTATTTGGATTGATGTTATTCTAGGTTTTGGATCCAACTTGAACCTTCTGAAATGTCTCCTTCCCCCAAGTAGGATTTTGGCATTAACCAAGGATGACATACATTTTGCTAAACTCAGCACCCTTACCAACTGTGCATCATTTCTTCCTACCTGTGAAGAGACCACAAGCCTTACAGAATGTGCAAGGTCTGCCAATTGGTCATGAGGCTGGCTTGAGGATTTCCTGCAACCCGGAGACAAGCTGTCCCAGTGACCTTAAACACCATCTACCTATCAACAACCCCCGTTGGGTTATAGATCCAGTGCAGAATTAAATATTGCAGAATTAAATATACTGTTTATTCAATATCATTCTTGGGATATCCAAGTATCTTATCTAACTTAAAATGTCCAAAATTGAATTCCTGAGTTTTCTACTGAAGCTAATTCAGCTTTCCCCATTTCAGTTGAAGACAACTCCATCTTTCCATTTGTTTAGGCTAAAAGGTTAGAGGCCAAATCCTTAGTATTATGCCTGACTTCTTTCTTTTTATTTTTTATACTTTATTTTGAAACCGGGTCTCATGAAGTTGCGGAGGGCCTCACTAAGTAGAGAGAGAGAGACAGGGAGAGAGACAGAGACAGAGAGAGCTGAAGCTGGCCGCGAACCCAGATCCTCCGGTCTCCGCCTCCCAAAGTACTGGGATTACAAGCGTGCGCCACCATGCCCGGCTGACTTCTCTCTTTCTCATACTCCATGGCCAGTGCTTTTAATATCTGCTGGCTTTATTTCCAAAAATTACTCAGAATCTCAGTAAATCTCACCGCCTGCACAGAACCCTCCATGGCCTGACCCATTATCATCATCTCTCTAGGATTTCTGTGATCACTCTCCAACTGGTCACTTCCTTTCCCCCTTGCTTCCCCAAATCTTATTCTCAACACAGTAGATATAGAGATTTTTTAAAAAAATATAAGACAGAGCCGGGCATGGTGGCGCACGCTTGTAATCCATCCCAGTACTTTGGGAGGTGGAAACTAGGAGGATCCGGGTTTGCAGCCAGCCTCAGCTCTCTCTCTCTCTCTCTCTCTCTCTCTGTCTACTTAGTGAGTCCCTCCGCAACTTTGTGAGACCCGGTTTCAAAATAAAGTATGAAAAATAGGGCCGGGGGTGTAGTGCGGAGGTAGAACGCCCCTGGGTTCAATCCCCAGTACCGCAAAAAAAAAAAATATATATATATATATATGACAGATCTTTTCATATTACTACTGAAAACTTTGTGTAGCTCCCCAAACTGCCTTCTCCCCTCTTCTGATCTTGCAACATTCTCTCCTACAGCCCTCCCCTCGTTGCTCACTCTTTTCATCCCACTTTCTTACTCTTCAGCAAACATGCCAGGGACCCTACGTTGACACACTTGCTCACTTCATCCCTCCACTTGGGATGTTCTTCTACCCAGTATTCACTTAGATAACATTCTCATTTTCCTCTCTTCGAGTCTTTGCTGCTCAAATCTCATTTTCTCAATGTTCTCTCTCCTGAACAGCCTCTTTCACGATGCAGTCTACTCCTATCCCACCCTCCTCTAGAGTTTTCATCTTGTTCTGCTCTACCTTTCTTTCCCCTGCCATCGCATGTATCAACTGCCAAAATAACTGTATAATTTACGGATTTAGTATGTTTATTTTTGTCTTCCTTCCCACTAGAACATAAACTCCATTAGTTTAGGGTTTGTGTGTGTGTGTGGTACCAGGGATTGAACCCAGGGGCATTCTATCTCCAAGCTACACCCCCAGCCCAATTTTTTATTCTTTATTTTGAAACAGGGACTCACTTAGTTGCGGAGGGTCTCACTAAGTAGCTGAGGCTGTCCTTGAACCTGCGATCCTCCTGTCTCAGCCTTCCAAGTACTGGGATTACAAGCATGGACGACCATGCCCAGCCTAGTTTAGGGTTAATTGACATTGCATTTTTACTGGTATATGTTCCAATGGCCTAGACGGGCATCTAGTAGATACTAATGGCTTGATAACTATTTGTTTTAAAAGGAGAATTTTTAAGTTAAAATACGTGGTTATCAAAACAAGATAGCTAACCTGTAAGGCTGTAATGTCTCTTGATCCCATCCGTTCATGCGGCTTTCATACAAGGACGATATAATGACTCTCAACCAATTCTTTTCCAATTCCCTTCTCCTTATCTTGCTCTCTCCCAATTTTAGCATACACTTTTATATACACACTTTTTATATGTATGTCTTATATATACACAATATAATTTAATATATATATATATATATATATATATATATATATATATATATATAGTTTTTCCATGTGGATCTCCCAAAGACACATGAATTTCAGCAAGTTAAAACCTAAATTCTCCACTTAGTACATTTAGTACATTCACTTGCTTCTCCTCTGTGCACTTGGTAAATGGTACTGTTATCCACCAAATCATATGATTCAGAAACCACTGAGGTATAGTGTTACTAATCAGACTGAGACCTCAGTGTAATTAGCATCACTAATAAATTAGTAAACACAGAAGCAAGCAACATAACACTATTTTTCACTCACTGTTTCAGTTAAAAATCAGGCAAAGATTTGGATATAACCCTGGCTATAGAGAAGATGCAAGGTGAGCTAAGTTTGTATGCAAAGGCATAATTTCGGTGATAGGCCATCACATCTCATTTAGGTAAGAATTAAATTGTGGACAGCAAAGGGTATAATAATTTGATTAGAAGTTGAAGATGGTGAAATTGAATAATTGTTAGAATTAAGATACCAGAGTTAATGAGCTGAAAGTATAGGAAAGTTTGAAATTTTGATTTTAGAAGTAGTTCAGCTGTTAGCTGGGTGTGATGGTGCACAGCTGTAATATCAGTACTTGGGAGGCTGAGATAGGAGGATCGCAGGTTCGAAGGCAGCCTCAGCAACTTAGTGAGACCCTGTTTTGAAGTAAAAAATAAAAAGGGCTGGGGGTGTAGCTCAGAGGTAGAATGCCTCTGGGCTCAATCTCCAATACAAAAAAAGAGTAGTACAGTTGTCAGGAATAAAATGTAGGTCGTAAACATGGGAATGGGTGGCAAAGATATCATGGCAGACAAAGTTGGTGGTGAGGAAGTAAAAATATTAATTGGCCAGAGTATTGAAAATGTCATCTTTGGGGATTATTGATGTCACTAGAGAGATGGTAGGCATGGCAGTAGAGAGGAAGCTAGCGAGCCACATGGCATTTTTCAGTGCTCTGATAGACTGGGATGTGTGGATAACTTCAGACTTCCATGAACCAAGAAATCACTCAGAACTCCTTAAATTGAGTTACTTTCCGAGATCTACTGATTTCCTTCCAAATAGTGTAAGAATTCTCTCCACCGCCTCTGCGACTGTCGTAGTTCATATTTGTGTAATTTCAAGCCCAGGTTATTGCAACAGACTCTTAACTGGTTCTCTAAAGCCTCTAGAAGTCCCAGGTAGTATTTTTTAATGTGAGATAATTAATAAACAAGTGAACATTTGAGTCTACTCTCAGTTAATGATACTATAATGTTGTGAACTCTATTGATTTCCTATCCAGAATCAATTGCCCCTATTTTTCTTCTTCTTTCCTTTCCTCTTCCTCCTCCTCCCTCCTTCTTCTTTCCTCCTCCTCCCTCCTTCTTTCTTCCTCCTCCTCCTTCCTTCCCTTCCTCTTTCTCCTCTTCTTCCTCCTCTTCCATCCTTCTCTTCCTCCTCCTCCTCCCCCTTCTACTTCCCTTCCTCCTCCTCTTCCTCCTTCCTCCTCCTCCTCCTCCTTCTCCTCTTCCTCCTCCTTCTTCTTCTTTGATACTGGGGATTGAACCCAAGGACATTCTACCTCTGAGTGACACCTACCCATAGTCCTATTTTATTTTTTTATTTTGAAACAGAGTCTCACTAAGTTGCAGAGGGCCTCACTAAATTGCTGAGGCTGGCCATGAACCTGTGACCCCCCTTCTCAGCCTCCCAGGTATTGGAATACAGATGTGCACCACCACACCTGGCTTGCAATTTTTCTTCTCAACAGAAATATCTATTTAAACTTTTGTTTCAGGTATTCACTCTGTAGTCATGAGTCTAAAGAAAGCTGAAACGATTCCCAAAGCTGAGCCAAAGAATGCCAGGTTCAGTCCAGGGCAACATTTCTAGGAGGAAAAAAAGGTAGTCTCTTGATGTTTCAGGTAGTACCATTCTTCCTTGTGTATGGCTCTCCACATATTGCTGAACACTTAGCAGTCTAGGTACTTCCTACCAAATATCAATAGAATTATTCAGTCATTACTATAACTAAGATGCTATAATAGTATTATTGTCTAATTTTTAAATATTAGTCTAAGCATTTGGGAGTAGGTATGTGATCCAGTTCTGTTTTTAAGAAGTAAAGAAAGCTGGGTACAGTGTTACACATCTATAATCCCAGTACTTGGGAGGCCAAGACAGAAGGATGAAGGTTCCAGGCCAGCCTCAGCAGCATAGTGAGACTTCCAGAAGCTTAACAAGACCTGTTTCAGAATTCAAAATTAAAAAAAGGGCTGGGGTTGTATCTCAGAAGTAGGATGCCCCTGGGTTCAATCCCTAGTACCAAAAACAAACAAACAAACAAACAAAAAACAAGAAGAAGTAAAGAAGCTAAGTGTGGGTGATACATGCCTGTAAATCCCAGTATTTGGGAGGCTGAGACAGGAGGATTCTAGGTTCAAGGCCAGCCTCAGCAAGTCAGTGAGACCCTCAGCAACTTAGTGAGATCCTGTTTCAAAATTTAAAAAGGGGGAGGCAGGCATGTATCTTGGAGGTAGAATGCCCCTGGGTTCAATCTCCAGTACCAAAAAATTAAAATTAAATAAATAAAAAGAAAAAGAAGTAAAGGAACCAGCAGGTGCAGTGGCACATGCTGATAATCCCAGTACTTGGGAGACTGAGATGGGAGGATCACAGGTTCAAGGCCAGCCTCAGCAACTTAGTGAGACCCTGTTTCAAAATTAAAAACTAAAGTAGGTCTGGGGGTATAACTTGGAGGTACAATGCCCCTGGGTACAACCTCCAGTACCCACCCCTCCCCTTCCCTCCAAATAAAAGAAAAAAAGGAAGTAAAGAAAACCCCATTGATGAACAGCTAGGAATAGTTTGTTTACATAGTCAAGACATGCCCTTTTCCAATGGATTATGACGTGTCTATATTGATCTCTTTGGACGGCTCTTACTACCATCCTGACAGCGGAACCATCCCTAAGCATGCGGGACTGAAGGAAAAGCAAAACCTTGGGTCTTTGAGTTGTTAAAGCAAATATGGTGGAGGTTCATACTATCTTGGGATTTCCGTTTATAGCAGCAACATTTTTAGCACTTAAACCCACTTGATTTGAGATCTCTGTTACTTATAGTTAAAAGCACCCCCAAGTAATCTATGTAATACACTTGGTTCTTAAGCCTACCAGGAGGAAAGGGAAATTTTCAACCAGCCAGCTTATTGTTTTTGAAAGGTAAAAGTAAATCTGTATTATAAGGCATTTCTCTCTCTTACTCCTCCTAATCCATTCAGAGAATTGATTTAAAAGCCGAGAAAAATCATTTGGAGAAAATAGTGTGCAGCGTTGTTGGTTCAACCAAATATATATTGATTTCTTTGCTAGAGGGAAGGAGAAATAATTTTTGCCTCCTACAGCTTATTGGTCTGATCATTCCTTTGCTCTTTCTAAATCGGTTCATTATCTTCATTATTCTTCCCCCCTCTCTATTTTTTTCTTCTAATGGAAGAAAAATACTTTTGGGGGCAACGGGATTCAAGAACCAACTGATAGATCAATTTTTAGGGGGCACACTCCACGGAATAAGTTGGAAGGACCTTTTGGTTATCACAGGAAAATTGCTACCCAGAGAAAGTGCTCTCTGCATCTATAAGCAGAAGAAAGGAAGCGTTTAGTTTGTCTTTGAATCACCAGCCACAGGTAGGGACAATTTGTACAGCAGAAACCAGAGGAAAGGTAAAGAGAGAAAATTTAGCTGAAAGTAAAGGACTTTTGCAAGGTTGGATCTTTTTTCTCTGAGCAATTCAAGGTCTAACTGACTTGAAAGCATTGGTTATAAAGCTAACACGTTGTCTCGGGAACTTTTGCAGAGAGAGGAAACACAAGTCTTTGAAGTATTCCTTTTGGTCAAACCTTCATCTAACAGATCACAGTGGATGCGGGTTTCAGTTCTCCGGGTCTGGATTCTGTCCCTTGAAAAGGGTAGAAAATTGGGCTGTAAACTTCTTCCTGGAACATGGAGATGAGAGAAAAATCTGCATTCCTTTGAAGACCATTTGGATATTCATCAGGCATGCCAGGAACCAAGTCACTCTACTTTAACAGCGCTTAGACAACTGAAATTGCAGTTCATTCCTGAGATGAGGAAGTCGGGGGCAGGGAAAGCTGTTTGGATGGGAGGGATGATGGCTCCCGCTGGACACTGGAGGACCTGAAATTGTCCTTCAGGAGTTGTGACTGCCATCGCTCTCCCTCCCTCCCCTCATGCAAAGAGCTTCCTAGTGGGTCTCTCTGTTTCCAGCCAGCTCCATGGGCAAGAGAAGCAACCTCACAATGCTCATTACTATGATAGAGTAGCCCCCCTTGCTTTTCTTAGCTTGCTTTAATATTTATCTGAGAATAAACTAAAAGTTCTTTATGTTGTTTTTTTGGTAAAAAAAATGATCTATGTCCATTGTCTGGTAAGAACTTGTAGTAGATCTCTCTCTCTCTCTCTCTCTCTCTCTCTCTCTCTCTCTCCCCCTCCCTCCCTCCCTCCTTTCCTCCTCCTCTTCTCTTGTACTGGGGATTGATCCCAGGGGCATTCTACCTCTGAGCTACACCACCAGCCCTATTTTATTTTTTATTTTGAAACAGGGTCTCACTAAGTTGCTGAGGCTGGCCATGAACCTGCAATCCTCCTGTTTCAACCTCCCAAGTACTGGGATTACAAACATGCGCCACCGTGCTGGGCTACATTTTCTCTCTTTTGACTTCCCTGTAACTCATCCTCTTTCCTGTGACTAGAAGATTTCAGAGCTCACTTGCTCTGGTAGAAACCTAAAATGGTGGATTATGATCTCCTATTCAGCTATCTATCTATCTATCTATCTATCTATCTATATCATCATCATCATCATCATCATCATCATCATCTATCTATTGGTACTGGGGATTGAACCCATGGGCAGTCTACCGCTAACTACACTCTCAGCCTTTTTATTTTTTCTTTTGAAACAGAGTCTCCCTAAGTTGCCAAAGCTGGCCTCAAACCTGTGTTCCTTCTGTTTTAGCCTCCCAAGCACTGGGAAACCAGGTGTGCACCACCACACCCGGCTATATTCAGCCTTTTAGACAGGACTCAGACATGTGACATGAACTTGGCAATCAGATGAGCTCGCTCCCGACTTACACTCAGAACTAGTTAAAAATGGGAGTGATAGAGCATGATCCCTCATGGCAGTCCCTTGCTGTCCTTGTCCTGGTGGGGCACTGCCAGCAGTAGCATGCTATTCCAGCAGGTGAGAGCGCTATGGAAGGCGAGGTGTCTAGTATTGGACCGTGAATGCTGCCGTGTTCACAGGACTGGTTCTGTGGCAGGTTTTGGTCTTTGAGTCTGGCTGCCCAGCTTGCCTTGTTTCTTTTTTTTTTAATTAATTAATTTATTTTTTAAAGTGCTTTTATTGGTGCATTGTAGTCTCATCACAATGAATATCTATTTGATGTTAACATACATGCACACAGCTCTTAGTGTCCCCCCGCCTCCCTCCACCCGTTTGAAGTATCAAGAATGATGTTGGTATATTTTCACATGTACATATTATTTATGATAGGAATTCCACTGATTTGCTTCTTTCTTGCCCTTCCCCTTTCCTTTTACTACTTCCTTGTTTCTGAATCTCATTTTTTCAGGCTTCTATGTGAGCTCAGGAATCTATTTGGCACAATTTTCTACAACTTTTAGTATGTAGCTGATAATCCATCAAAGTTGACATCTTCAATGTCTCCCGAATTGATGTTCACAGTGAACTCATTCCCGAGTTTCTGCAATGTGAAGAGTCTTGACCTCATTGGTTCTCAACTGGGATGACTTTATCCATGGGAGACATTTGGCAATGTCTGGAGATATTTTTTTTTTTATTGGTACTGGGGATTGAACCCAGGGGCATTCTACCTCCGAGCTATACCCCCAGCCCTATTTTATTTTTATTTTGAAACAGGGTTGATGAGAGTCTCACTACTTGCTGAGACTATCCTCAAACCTGCAATCCTCCTGTCTTAGCCTCCCAAGTAATGGGATTATAAGCACACACCACCATGCCCAGCTTGGAAATATTTTTGGTTGTGGTTTCCACAGCAAAGAAGATGTTATTGTTGACATCTAGTGGGGGCGGGAAGAGGACACAAGATAGCCTCTCACAACAAAGAAATATCCACCCCAAAGTTTGATTGTGTTGAGGTTAAGAAACCTGGTTTTAAAGGTAGATAGCTGCAGGCTTGTTTTCCTGGCCTAGTTATTTGCCAGTTGTGTGGTTTTGAACAAGACATTTAGCCTGGAGGTACAGTTTCTACATTTATGAAGTAGAGATGATGGTTGTTAGAAACAAATTGTGTGTGTGTGTGTGTGCGCACGCGCACGCGCACTCACATGTGCACCTACACACTGAGGATTGAACTCAGGGGCATTCTACCTCCAAGCTTCACCCCCAGTCCTATTTTAGTTTTTTATTTGGAAACAGGATCTCCCTAAATTTCTGAGAGCATTGCTAAGTTGCTGAGGCTGGCTTTGAACCTACGATCCTCCTGTCTCAGCCTCCCAAGTACTGGGATTACAGGTGTGTGCCACCACACCCAGCTAGAAGCAAATTTAAATGTATGGAAAGTGCCAAGTTCATCCATAGCGGGTGTGCAATGAGTGTTGGTTGCTTCCCCTTTTCTGTCTTCTTTCTTGGTCTTCTCCTATATTACAGAGAGGAGTTTGGAAATTCTTCTAAACTCTCTTTTCACCAGGCTCTTTCCTCCTATTTTAATTTCATTATTGTTTGTAACTCATTTCATGTTCTCAAACGTGCCCAGGAGCATTTGTTCTCTTTTTCTTGGCTCCCTATGAACTCTCAAGCAGTATGTATAGTATGTAGCTTAGCTTTTAACTTTGCTGCCAATTTTATGCGGGCACACCTCCCATTTCAAGCCAAAGGTCTGTGAGAGCAGGGCTCCTATCTTCTGATATCTTAAGGCCTAACACTATGCAGAAGCACAGGTAGGTGTTGATCAACATTTGCTGATAAATCCACTGAATGCAAGATTTCATTGGCTACCCCTCAGTGTAGGTGTGACCGCTCAGCTATGCAATTGTTCTGGCAAAGGGCCACTCTTTTGAAGGTATTTTACTGTATATCACGACTTTCTTTCTGCTTCTACTCTTTGCCAAATCCTACTTCCTAAGCATCATGCCATCACACCTTGGTTTGGTAATTAACCCAACAAGGAAGACAACTAAGACAAACTCATGGAATGTGCTGGAACTGCACCCTCTTGTCCCCTCCTTTTGCAAAGCCTCCTAGCCAGCTCACCATCAGTCCAGATGAGGTGGCTCATTTTACCAATGGTTTCCCATGTCTTATCCAAAATGCTGATTCTCAGAGATAGTTTTGGGCCAAAGGAAGGAGAATGGGTAGTTCCATGATTAATTTGTCATGGATGGTTGTTGGACACTCTTAGTTCATCTCCAGGTGGCTTTTAACTACTGTTGGCTTTACCTGATTCCTTCTGTCATTCCTCCACTCCTCAGCTCCAATCTGCAACTCAAAATCTTCTGATTTGCCTCTTAGATATATAATTCCCCAATCTATCTATCTATCTATCTATCTATCTATCTATCTATCATCTATATCTATAATCATCATCATCATCTATCATCTATCATCTATCTATCATCTATCTATCTATCTATCTATCTATCTATCTATCATCTATGTATCTATCATCTAGGTATCTATCATCTACCTATCATCTATCTATCTATCTATCTATCTATCTATCTATCTATCATCTATCATCTATCTATCTGTATCTGTAAATTCCTTCAATGGAGGGGATAGATGTGGAAAATAAAGTTAAATTTCCTAGCAGACCTCCTGATTATTTATTCAATCTCATTTAAAGCAATACCCCAACTCAGCTTTTTTTTTTTTTTTTTTTTG
>PVJS01028318.1:0-25595 GCA_004027185.1 Glis glis
ATCTGCTTTCCTCGGAACGAGTCGCGCACACTCTACGTGGCTTCTCCCTTTTTATCTAAGTCCGCACCTATCAGAATTCTGCTGCCTACATTCAGGGCAGGGCTTTCTCTTTAATCTGCTGTTACACACCCAAAATCACATAATCTTGGGTGTGTCATGATCAGGTCAAGTTGACAACTTAGATTAACTATCACAATATGTGTGTATTTTCATCTTATCTAGTGCTCTAACTTGTCTCCAGACTGTTCTTTATTTTGGGCCTTTGGTCATGGCAGTTTGGGCTCTCTACTAAATTAGGCTTTTGTTTGTTTGTTTTAAATTATAATAACTTTATAATTAGATGAGTAACTTCCTTATATTTATTAGAGAAGTTTGGCCTAGAAAACCTGCTGGAACTCATTAATTTGCCTCCTGAGCCACAATTTTCACATCTGGAAATTAGGGAAAATAGCACTCACAAGACTACTGTGAGTATTCATTGAGGTGACACCAGATGACTTAAATGGCAGTATATTCTCACATGTGAAGCTCTTTCTGTTCTTCCTATTGATCAAACCCTCCACTGAGGGTGAAGGAGTTGATAAATCCAAGATCCAGGTGCCATCAGGGTTGACTCTTCTGAAACCTCTGTCTCTGACTTGCAGGTGGCCATCTTGATCCTCACGTGATCTTCCCTCTGTGTGTATCTGTGTCCTAATCTCTTCTTCTTGTAAGGGCACCAGACACATGGTTTAGGGCCTCACTCATGATCTCATTTCACCGTAATTATCTCTTTAAAGGACCCATCTCCAAATATATTCACCTTTGGGGCTAGGGCTTCAGCAGATAAATGAAGACACAATTCAGTCCACAACAACTGGGAATTTGTTAGGAATGGAAATTATCAGGTCCTACCTTCTATCTACTTTATTAGAAGCTCTGGGGATTAGACCCAGCAATCTGTGTCTTAACTGGTCCTTGGCGTAGATCTGATGCTGGCTCAAGTTTAGGAATCATTGGTCTCTTGCATGATCCAACACAATTTCCCTTGACAAGGAGAAGGGAGAGATAGGGGAAAGGGAGTTGAGAAAAGAAATGAGAATAACAGGCTAGAAATTCTAAAACACCAACATACAGGGATGCTGGAAGCTGTAAAAAGAGAAATGGAAAAGAAAATCATGTGGGAACAGAGAGGGGGCCTTCTGAACACATCAGTGGGCACTAGTTCCTGCCACAGCATTCCTGATCAGGAAAAGGAAAAATTTCCTATGGCACTAGTTGTCTCATGGAATAGGTATCTGCAACTGGAGAGAGAAGAAGGAAGGAAGGAAGAAAGGAAGAAAGGAAGGAAGGGAGGGAGGGAAGGTGGGAGGGAGGGAGGGAAGGAAGGAAGGGTGGCGGGGTGCAGTGATACTTGTCCCACACGGCCAAGCCCTTTCCTTGCTTGACAAGGCTGGGATTCTTGACCTCAACCTTGATCTTGACCAATCAAAGTTATATCTTCCAGAAATATAGGATTGAATCGGAGACCAAGAAATAATAAATGGTCTTTCTGCTCCCTTGAATTATAGACAAATCGGTGGTGCCATGGCAACCATATGAATGTTGTCTATGAGCACGTTGGAGGAAACAAATTCCCAGTGGAGTAAGAAAAAGCACCAAATGCTCATTAGAAAGCAGAGCTGTCAGTGACATGGCTCCTTTGCCTTCCCTGTTTCTGGCTCCACCTTCTACCCTCAGGTCTGTGAGCTAGTCCTACGCAATTCCAGCAGATTCCCCACTTTACTTGTTAGAATGGTTCCAATTCTGTAATGCAAAAGGATTCCTGTCACATGGAAGCCAAATAGCTGAAAAGTTTACACCTATGTTAATATTTTTTTTGAAAAGTTTTATTGAAAGCTGTGTAGATGAAGAAATGAGAGGTGTTCTTGTTTGTAGAACAAAAGAAAAATGTCCCTCTACCTATGTCTAAGCAACTATGTTTATGTTCAGTTTCACATCAGTCCTAAAAATGTAGTTATAAAAAGGAAGAAAAATCAATTCTAATGACTTTTTTCCATCTCTTACTCACGTGAGTCTAAAATGGCCTGAGCTAATAATAAAGCTTCCAAATTTCCATTTCTTCAGCAGAAGTTGAATGCACCTGGTACTCTCTTTCAAGTTAATAGGACCTCTAAATGTAAGCTGGCTATGCGAAGCGGTGTGAAAAGTTGGCACGTGATCACAAGGGCTCTCCGTACGCGGGCCTTTGGAAGGTACGCGGGGCCAGAGCAGGGTGTTAATGTTTAATGTTCAATTTCCTTCTTTAGTAGATTCAAACTGTACCCACATGGTCTCATAAAATGCTTAATTCAAATTTCTCCAAAATTGAAAATTGAAAAGGCAGGGTCCATAATTGCTTTACTTATGGAAAAACCTGTATTAAAACCAAATCAAATTATATTTTAGAAGTGGGGATAATGGATTAGGAAAGTCAAGATTAGTATTTTTTAACTGAATATAATATTTGGGAAAACATACAAATGTTTTATTTTCCTAAAAACCTGGTACAAGAGCCCTTTGATTATTTTCTGCTTCTCGAAGCCCAAGCATTTGTCATGCGTGCAGCCAGCTACCTAACATGTGTGTGTTGGCTCCATCAACAATAGCCTTCCTTTGCATTGAACCGGCAAATATCCTTGTGGATAAAATTTCTAGTTTTACAACTCCAAAAGCAGGTGGATATTGGACATATCCCAATTTTGAAACATTCCATAGCCTTTAAAATGCAAACCCACAACTATCACCATAGTTATTCTTTACTTAATGTATTTCATGGTGTACGTATTAAGCATCTATTATATACCAAGCATTGAGCTGGTCAATTCATGCTCAATGAGGGATACAAAATAAAAAAATAAAGAGTGCTAGGGATTTAAAAATGAGCCAAGGCAGCACAAAGGAGAACAAAGTAAAAATTTCCTCATGGGAATAAAAATGTGGAACAACATGTATTTTTATTATAGAGTCCCCGTTCATCTTTGAGTATTTAGGAGCATGAACATGATTCAGAATTTATGTGATACCCTAAACACTCACGTATTCTGATCCACTTACCAGTATTTGTTCAGCACTTTAAGTGTGGTCAATATTCTTATGAAAGAAAATGTTAAAGGTCAAAAAACATTCCATTTGGTATTTAGAACAGTTTTTATTTTTAAATGGATAGCAGTGGTAAACCTTTTGAGCAGGAGAAATGAACAGAACAAAGATAGAAGGGAAGAAATGAGGAAAGGAACAGTTCAAATTGTGCTACACCCATGTATGAAATATCACTATCAAGCTCACTATTACATAGGGGAGGGACATGTAGCCGGGTGACACCTGAAGGGAAACACACCAGCATGTGTTCATGTTTGTGTAACTGTGAACCTTACTATGATGTATAATTACAATGCACCGATAAAAATATGTAAAGAGAGAAACTTAAATAAAAAAGAAAGATAGAAGGAGAGGTTTGCAAGGAATGGTCCAGGCTTATAAATTAAACAGTTGAGTGGAGCAGAGATTCTCTTAGCTGATGTAAGTAGAACTTTAAGTGAGAGAGTGTTGCTTTCAAGTTGAAGTCTATGCAATTTGTGCAAGGAAGAAAAGAAGAGGACAGGAAGCCTGTGCAGCTACAGGATAAGTGTGGCACTGTTTTTGAAAGTATTCATTTCACTCAAAGATGGGAATTTAAATGTTTTCCTGTTTAGTATGAATCTGATTAATTATCAGACTTTAAGACATTTTATATTTGACATGGGTTCTTTGAAGCTATTTATTTAGTCTGTCTTTCTCTCTCTCTCTCTCTCTCTCTCTATCTATCTCTATCACACACACACACACACACACACACACACACACACACACACACACACCGTCTATTGCTAATTTACAAGTTTCCATCAGTGGAAACTTCTGACAGGTTGTTTGGGTTTTAGTTGTTGTTGCTTTGTTTTGTTTTTTGGCAGAATAATGGCATGATCAGTGGGATACCTTGGGAAGATTAATCAAGCCACTCACTCGCTGCCAAGATTACCCAAATGCCATTGAGAACAGAAACAGAGAAACAGAGAGTGTGTAGGACCTTTTAGTAATCTAGAAAAGCAACAAAATTATATATACATATATATATATATGAGGCAGCCGTTAGTAAACCAAGGAGGAGTCCACAGCACTTGGATGCTGTAGGAACGTCCTTTTCATTGTACTCCCTACAGACACTGGAGGAAGAGGTGAAAGAAAGCTAAGAGTAGTTCAGAGATTTAGGGCTTTGATGCCTAAACCTAGCTAAGCTCTTGCCAGATTCTTATTTGCTAGCAAACCTGTCCCATTTATGCTCTATCCCTTTGAGCTGCTTGATTTGGGTGTAGAAATCTGCCTAGGAAGATATGGATGCTTTGGTCATTAACAGAAATGTTGAAAGGCTGTTTTGCAGACCAGAATTTTCTTTCATACGTCTGATGAGGAGGTCCTCCTGACTCCACTTGGATTTCATGCCTTCCTCATTCAGACAGCTTGGTTCAATGACCAAGAGGAGAGCTGCTTAGTTGTTTCTTACTATGACACAAGTACCTTATGGAGTGCTATAAGGAGACATGGTTAAGGCTTTTGGTAATCCAGATTCTGAGGTTCTGGATCATTCAGATGCTCAGAACTTTGGAGGCCAAACACCATCTCTGGATGATTTGAGTTTTTCAGCTGTGTAGAGTCCTTGTTAATCTTTGAGAATTTAGGAGCATGAATATGCTTCAGAATGTATACGATGCCCCAGGAACTTGTGTATTCTGGTCCACTTACCTGTATTTGCTCATCACTTTAGTTGTGCTCAATATTCTTTTTTTTTTTTTTTTTTTGCGGTACCGGGGATTGAATGCAGGGGCGTTCTACCTCCGCGCTACGCCCCCGGCCCTATTTTTTATACTTTATTTTGAAACTGGGTCTCACGAAGTTGCGTAGGGCCTCACTAAGGAGAGAGAGAGAGACAGACAGACAGAGAGAGACAGAGAGAGAGCGAGGGAGCTGAGGCTGGCCGCGAACCCGGATCCTCCGGTCTCCGCCTCCCAAAGTACTGGGATTACAAGCGTGCGCCACCATGCCCGGCTTCTCAATATTCTTATGAGAATATATATTAGAGGTCAGAAAATATTCTGTTTGGTAATTAAAATACTTTTTTTGTGTGTGTGGTGGTGGGGGATTGAACCCAGGGGCATTCTACCTCTGAGCTACATCCCAGCTTTTTTTATTTTTCATTTGAAAAGAGAGTCTCACTAAGTAACCAAGAGCCTTGCTAAGTTGCTGAGGTTGGTTTTGAACCTGTGATTCTTCTGTCTCAGCCTCCCAAAAACTGAGATTACAGGTGTGCCCCACCATGCTCAGCTGATAGTTTTTATTTTTTAATGGAAAGCGGTGATAAACCCTTTGGGCAAGAGAAATGAACGAAACAAAGATAGAAGGGGCAGGAGGGTGTTTGCATGGAATGGTCAATTTGTAGTTTCCAGAAAGCTTTCAGAGATGAAGTTTACTAGGTGCTACCCAAGTTATCTTCCCTGGGAGAAACTTTAAGTTTAATTTACAACCTAAATAGACAGTTCCCAGTAATAAATAAAGGAATGAGATTAAAAGAGAGAAGAAAATGGGAGGGTATGCAGATAATTTGGAGAGAAGATAGGTTTAAATCCCCATACAATAATTTAGTAAATTTGCTTGGAATTAGACATCACCGAACCTTCCAGAGTGGCAACATTTTCTTCCTACCAACAAATATGACATTGGTTTCTTCAAGTGTTTTCCAAGGAGCAACAGGAAGCCACATAAACCATGTCATGGCTAGCTGCTCGAACACGTGACGGCTATTCGGGCTTTTTGGTGATGAATGGTTGATATAATTAGGATCCATTTCTAGTTTATTGGCATGCCAGGCCAGGGGCAGAGGGTGCTTTTCCGAATGGGGAGAGGAAAAGCCAAAGGCAACTATTAGAAGAGACTATTATACAATTTTGAGCTAACATATGGAATCAATAGCCAACACGAGCAGCTGTGCTCGGCTGTGGAAAAGGCTGAAATAGTATACTTGCACTGTAACCAATAAAACGAATTATTGACTCAAGGAGAAAGCGTGTGTGTGGAGAGAGGGGAACTCCAAAGCGGGATTAAGAGATGCATTTAATCTCAGGGAATAGAGGACCAGGAAGTAAAATGTGTCAAGGTTTCCTTGATTGACAACAGAAATGTAAAAAGGCCCGCACTGGAGAAAAGGGCTGGAACCAGGTTGTGGTGGTTGATTTCCAAGTCCAAGCTCACTAGCAGTGCAAAGCACCTCCCCTGCTAGGAATCAGAAATGAGAATTATGAAGCTTTGTGAGCACCCTGTGTGAACCTGGACACAGCCTCCTACCGGAGGGCGTGCTAGAACCTCGCAGAGCACTCTCAAGTTAGACATGATGAAGAAAGAACCCAAAATATTAAAAAGGGCCCATATTGTCTAAAAACTGGGTGACTTGAGCTGGGCATCGTGGCGCATGCCTGTAATCCCAGTACTTGGGAGGCTGAGACAGGATGATCACAGGTTTGAGGACAGCCTCAAGAACTGAGCAAGACCCTGTTTCAAAGTAAAAAAATAAAGTAGGGCCGGGAGTGTAGCTCAGTGTTAGACCACCTCTGGGTTCAATCCCCAGTACCACAAAAAAAAAAAAACCAGGATGCTCTGTTTCTTAAGAATTCAAATTTTCCCACTAATATATTTCACTCCTAACAATGAGAAAAATTCTCTTATTGATGTTGACAAAAGAAAACATTAGTTCTGTGCATTTTATTTATTCACATGAGCATTCATTTGGGAGTCAAGTAGCTTAGATTATATTTCCTATGTGTGCCATGACTTCTGATGTATAGTATAATACAAAAAGCTAACTCAATCCCTCCATTTGGCCATCTATAAAATAGAAATAACAATCCCTTTAAATAACCAGGCAAATTTATTAGGGCAGCAAATACAAATATAAGGTGATATGTAAAGTATTTTAAATTTCTTCAAAGGGAACTAAATACATGTTTCAAATAGTATATGTATTATTACTAGAAATGGTGACGCATATATATGGCAGTATTATACACTAAATAACTGTCATTCTTATTTTTTAAATGGCACTTATTTTTCCTCCTTTTGAGTGTTCCAAATAATTTGCATTCTTTAAGCATAAAATGCTACTGTCTACACTAATAGACACAGCTTTTTGCATGACTAACACCTTTACTCCATCATTGAACAGGCTATATTACGGTTTAGTCATTTGCTGTGTCGTTTGTGTGAGACACGTGACCCTGTCAAGACAAGAGCTCCCGTTCAAATGGGAACCACAGTTTTTGTTTTATCAAATGGGGTACTTTCTGCGCTCGAACAAGCAGAAAGCCCTGCACCTGTGTTTAAAAACTCTATAATCACACTCCGGAGTGCGAGGATACTGCCCATGTATCGGGCATCCTCGATCTTCTCCATCAACTCGCTGTGTTTTTTTGCCTGCAGCCATCACTGAGGATCCTTTTAATCCTGAAAAATACTAAACACCAGAGACTCGGTAAAGAAGTTGTTAAAAAATAATTGAAACTCCCATTTCTACTGCCCATTCGACAACTTTGTTTGCATGTAATTACTTCTCATTACACATCAACATAACTTCATAGGTAATTCAAACTTGGCTATCAGATTGTAAAGTATATGAGGAGTCCAGGCCACAGCCAGGATGATAATCAGCAGCTTTCAACTCTCATTCTTGTCCTGTAGACATACTGTGACTCACTGTTCAGGGCCTTTTTGTGAGATGCTAAATATTTTTCATGTTTGCTATTAGAGATAAGATGTATTTGCCAGTGTGAATGGTATTTGATCGTTTATCATGCAATGTCTTCCTGTTCTGCCAGCCCAGAAGGATGAATGCACCCAAGGATAAAAAGATCAGACCCAACTGAAAGGCTCCTGCACTGGGAAATGTAGAACAAAACAAGACAAGTATTTGTCCAATTCTACAATGATAATACTACAAAAGACCCATGACATATTATTCATCTGTCTTTTTGCTAAGAAAATAGGGAAAGGGGCAGAGAGAGAGAGAGAGAGAGAGAGAGAGAGAGAGAGAGAATCGACTATTTACTTTGTGTGAGGCATTTTGCATTGTAAGTCTCCTGAAATCTGCACATTGCTTTCCAACTTCATGTCTTTTCTATGATCCTCATTTTAGACACTCAGAAGAAAAATTAATCACAAAAAGGGTGCATCTCTAAAAACACCTTTTCAGTGCACACAATAAGGATCCTTCCTTCCTTCCTTCCTTCCTTCCTTCCTTCCTTTCTTTCTTTCTTTCTTTCTTTCTTTCTTTCTTTCTGTATGATTCTGGAGAACTGATGATTGAACCCAGGGGGATTCTGCCTCTGAGCTATACTCCCAGTCCTATTTTATTTTTTATTTTGTAGTTTGTTGTCTGTGTTTTTTACCATATACATACACAGCACCTTCTGAGTGAGATACTTCTGAATATGTCCTTTAAGCAGTTAAATTAAATGACTAGTTTTTTGTGATTTTTATTTTGTTTGGTTTTGCAAAGAGTAGACTGTATGCTTGATAAATATCTTGCCTAATATGGTGTGTGTGTGTGTGTGTGTGTGTGTGTGTGTGTGTACACTATAATAAAAGTTATCGAAAACTCATGAAATGTTTATTTCTGGAATAAGTTTTTATTTAGTATTTTCGGACCTTGGTTGAGCATGGGTAACTGAAACCATGGAAAGAGAAACCACACATCAAGGAAGATTACTATAATTTCTTTGCTATTTGTCTTGTTTATGTCTCAATAACAATATTAAAGTAGAACCTAAGAGCTGATGGTTGTGGACTTTCCTGACCCTAGACAAGTTTTTCTTGTTGAAGGATAGAGCTTCTCAATGGGATTGCTACAACAGAGCCAAGCATGCATAATTTTGCAGATTGCACAGTTCCAGTAGAAAAGTATTGAACCACTAGTGAGGAGATGAACTAGGCACTTCACCAATTTGTTCACTCAGCAAGTGGGTACAGATGGGATAGGAACCTAAACGTAAGTAGAGTGCAGTTGCTGATCTAAAACGTTCAGCGACTAGTGGGTAACTAGTACATAACTTGATAATTGCTATGCAAAGTATTAACCTATAATGGAACTCTGCTAACATAGAAGAAGTGCATACTGGATGTTTAAGTCCAGCTTTAAAAATAAACAGTCAGGCCTTTATCATCCAGCCTGGAGTCTTGACTGGGAATCTCAGACTCAATGAGCGTGATTCTCAGAGTAGACATGCTCCATTTATAATTATAGCTTCCAATCTGATCCTCATTGTAAAAGATATTAAGATAATAACAATAGCAATGATGATAAAACTTAGGAAGAATTAGAGGAAAGCCACTGATACAAAAGATGGAGACTAATATAAATAAGAAAACAAGTTAAACAACAACTTGGAAAAATCCTGATACTGTATGAATAGAGGAAGTCCTCTCCTAAACAGTTGTTTTTTATATCTTCAGAAATATTCTAAAAGATATGGCAACCAGGAAATAAGGACAGAATGCTGTTATAAAGGAACAATGAGTAAATACAAAAATTTCTTAGAAATTTTTCATGTTTATATGATATTATTGAGAAGCAAAACATTCAATGGAAAACTTTAAGATGAAGAATTTCCATGAAGTAGAAAAATAGGTGCAAAACAGGAGACTAAAAGGTAAGACTAAGAGATCTCAGGAAATCAACTACCACCTCCCAAATTGATCTTCCAAACGTATAGAGTAGAAAAAAATGTAAGGGGAAAATGACCAACAAATAAATATTTTCTAGAAATGAATGGCAAAACTGCTCAGATGTCCATCAACAGATGAATAGATTATAAAATTATGGGATATACACACAATGGAATTCTACTCAGCAATAAAGAAGAACAAAATTATGTCATTTGCTGGAAAATGGATGAACCTGGAGAACATTAGGCTAAGTGAGATTAGCCAGTCAGAAAATGAAGGGTCATATGTTTTTCTCATACGTGGGAGCTAAGGAGTAATTGGGATACAAGAGGGACTTTAGATAATGGAGGAGAAACCCCAGTGGAGTGGAGGGTGTTTAGGAAGGGTGATGATCAGGGGGAGGGAGAATCAATGAAGGAAACACTTCCACTGACATTATGTACATATGTGAAAATACAATGTCATTCTCAATATCATGTATGGAGGAGGTGGGGAGTGGAGAGGGAGCCAGGGGAAAGCCCACCAAGGGCCGTGTGCATGTTTGTCCCTATCACTCTGAACTACATTATGATGTGAGACTGTAATGCACCAATAGAAGTATATAAAAATTTTTAAAAATGCCCACAAATGGCCCAGTACAAAGGATTCAAAAGGATAACACTTTTATAAATTGCCAAGAAATGGTGGTACCATGAGAGTAAAATAAAATACCAAAACCTCCCAGGGAGGAAAAAATAAAAAAGGCACACAAAGAGAATCAGAAATGAGAGTGGCTTTGGAATTCTTCGGATAGCATTATAGTGTAGGGGTCTCCACCCAGTGCCATGAAAGGGCCTGGTGGACTGGCAGAAGCCTGCTCTAGAGTACCGGGCCTCTCCCACGTGGCAGTAATTCAGCATATTAATGGCAAAGATGGCGCTGGCGGATTCCTCGGAGGCAGGTCCCGCAGATAGCCCCACCTAGCCTCAGGAGGGCTGTGATAGGCGGTTATCTCCTTCCGTGCTCACAGACGACAGGTGTCTTTACCTATGATAGGTTACAGGGGGGCGTGGTGACCCGACCTGTCACGTGCCAATGGACCCCACCCTACTGTTTGCGAGTTTCCTGTATTGCCTCTACTATAAAGGAGGGATTTGGCTTTCTAATAAACGAGATCTTGCCAGACATGACTCCCGGTCCGAGGTATGTGATTTTCGGGCCGTCGGCGTGTGTCCCCCTTTCAGCATCGCATCAGACCCTTGGGCTGGCCCCGAGAGACTGATGCCCCGACATTATAGAAGCTAGAAAACAATGAAACACACACTTTTGAAATGCTGAAGAAAACTATAGTTTGTGGCCTGGAATTCTATACTCAGGAAAACTATTCATAAGTTGTAGGACAAATACACATTATTCTAATAGATGGGAAGCTCAATAATTTGCCTCCTATATCCCCCATCTAAAGAAACCAGTAGAATCTGCACTCTGTCCAAGTGCAGGGACCACATGGAGACACAGAGGCAGTATGGTGGGGTGGGCATGACATGAGGAGGAGTTAGACAGCATCCTCCTGGCTGAGTACATAATGCATTTGGGACCTAGGTTTCCACTTTTGTAAAACAGAGACAACAACAAATAACAGAACATAGTCACAGGGAGGACAAATCAATACAGCACTCAGTATCCCTTAAGTGGGTTAATATTGTGTTAATACTCATGATTCTAATACATTTCAATTTCTTTTCACAAGCCTCTACTTTTAATGTCTTATAAATGATTATTATTGTACTAGAAAATTCCACTAGTAAGCATTTCTGTATATATTTCACCCCTTAAAACCTGGATTCAAAGTCAAATCACACCTCAACTTGTCAGGCAGATAATATATAAAAGTGCTTCCATAAAAGGAATCACTTGAAAGTGATGTTTCTTATATAAGGTCATTTATATGTTTTAAAATATTACATATATTTTTTTAATTTTAGCCATTTTTTGGCCATTATAGTCCAAAATCCATCTTGTTTTCAAGGACAAAGTCCCCTGTATATATTGCATACCACAAACTCATACCAGCTTAAATTTTTTTCAATTTCTCTTATTTACTGAAATTATTATAAAACAACAGCATGCTCAGAGCTGAATGCATGTTTTCGTTACCATTTCTTCCTTTTTAATTTTTTCTGGAGCCTACTTCAGGATATTGGAAATGAAAATTTAATAAAAATATACAAAAGCCAATGTGTTTTTCAAGGAAATTTAATCTATATGTTCTGATTCATTTCCATTTAAATCATCAAAATGTTACTTTACAGGAACCATTTTAAATCTAAGGAGACTCCTGTGCCATTTAAGCTTTATTTTATTTTTATTAGAAAGTACACTCTCCATTGCCTACTATAAATATGCCCTGAAGTTTGGGACAAATCCCATTCTGCTATCCAAATGGCTTTGCGTTTCATGATGGTACAAACTTCCTGTCCTCGATAGTTTTGATTCTCTTGACAGATGAATGCTTCTTCCGAATGTGGGAACTAAGAGCTAATTGTCAAGCTCCTTCTGCCTTTGTTTTGCCAGACCCTTGAATACAGATGCATCCTTCATTCTCTGATAAACACTCCTTCTTCCTCACTCACTCTCGGGAGGCTGTGCCAGGGATACTGAGATGCTCAGCAGTTCCTTAAGATGCCTGCAGGGCTGCCTCACCATCACAATTGCTAAAGATTCCGTGATCTCTGTCAAGAGGCACCTTCCTCCAAATTTCCTCTTTGGCTTATCCAAAGTGATCTGTAAATAAAGCAAAAGTCAGAATTATACCACTCTGTGGTCCAACACATTCTACCCCTGAATATGGCAACATTCAGAGCACCTACAAGAACTGATCATTGAGAGTGGAAATCTACACTGAACATTAGGCGTTCTTTAGCAGCAACACTAACTAGAATTGTTTCTCCTTCCTGCCTCAATTTCCCTCTTGGTAAAAGGGCATATATTGTCGCTTTATTAGGTATGTCTTTCTATTTTACTCCTACTAGTGTCACTGTGTTGCCTTAATAACAACACTACTACTGTTAAGAGCTAACCTCTGTGGAGTGGGTTCTATGTCCAAGGTACTGAGCTAAGCGATTTCTATGCTTCACCTCATGTAATCATCACTACATGCTGTGAATTGGTTACTATTTTTGACTTTCACAGATGACAAAACTAAGTCTTGTAAAGTTAAGAAACAGGATGGTTTGAATCACTCAGCAAATATTCTCACCACCCCACCTAGAATGAATAGGATGTGTTTTCCCAGGAGGTTGACATTCAACTGGGCCTTAGAACTTGCTTGGGTTGGGGGAGGAGAGGTTTGAAAGGTGCTGGCAGGGAGAGCTGGCCCTCTTGGATCTCTGCCAACACAGCAGAGCTGAATTTAGACCCAGGCGTGTGTTCCTATTTCTTCTGTGCTCACTGTGTGCCATGCACTGAGATGGTGCCTGCTCAGCACTCTGCACTTATGAACTTGTTCCGGCCTTACCACCACCCCATTTACAGATGGGGAAATAAAGGCATTGGTATTAAGTAACTTGTTAACTTGTTGCATACCTATTAAATGGAGCACCAGAGAGTCTCGCTCCAAAGTCCACACGCATAACTACTGAATTGCTGCTTTCAGATTGGTTTCTCCACATGCTTAAAGGCCTTTAGAGAAAACCATGGGCTACTTTTACAACAGAGGACAGTAGTTCTCCCTTACTCCCTTCTTGCTTTTCAAGTCAACCATGACCCAAAAATATTGAAAGAAACATTTCAGAAATAAATAATTCATAAGTTAAGTGACTTTTATTATTAAATTATATTGTTTGATAGAGATTGGATCTTTACTGTCCCCCAAAGGCCCATGTGTAAGAGGCTTGGTTCCAGCCTGTGGTGCTACTGGAAAGTAGTGGAACCTTTAAGAGGTTGGGCCAGTGGGAGGAAGTTAAGTCATTGGGGGCGTGCCCTTGAAGGGGACATTGGCATACCAGCTCCCCTTCTCCCTCTTTTTGCTTCTGGACAACCATGAAGTGAATAGGCCTCCTCCACCATGTAGTACCACCATGATGTATTGTGCTTCCATAGGCCCAAAACGACAAGGCCCAGCAACTATGAGCTGAACCCTCTGAAATTATGAGCCTACTCGACCTTTCCTCTTTCTAAGTTGATTCTCAGGATTTTTGTCATAGTAACAGGAAGTTGACCAACACATTGTTCTATTTTATTATTATTGTTGGTAATCTCTTACTTTGCCTAGTTTATAAGTTAAACTTTACCAGAGGTATGTCTGTATAGAGAAAAACATAGTGGTTATTGGGTTTTGTACTATCTAGCATTCCACTGAGGATCATGGAACATATCACCATGAATAAGGGGAGACTAGTATATCAGGGGTTCGAGGATGAAACTGACATTTTTAAATTGATGTAACCTCAGCCTTCATATCAGTACAATGTTGATATCAATAGTATCCAGCACTAACAGCTGTTTTGAAAAATTGTTGAAATTATGCAAAAAATTTATAAATGCTCTATAACTCTCAGTTAGTATTAATACACTAGTATGATTTAATAGAGCAAATTCCTAGTGCAGATGCTCTGTGACTCCAAAGACTTGATCCCCTCCGCCTTTATTAGCTATAACCAAATGAATGGGCAGGCATCAGTTAGAATTATATAAAGGCCAAGCTCTATTAGAAACCAAGGAGAAATCATATTGTGGATTTCTGTTTGTTTTCTATATATCCAGAAACTCAGTCGCTCCTTGGCCGTCTTATCTGTGCTTCCAGCAACCCATTAAAGACCAGCCAGTGCATCTGAAAGTTCTATTACTCAATCAATGGGCTTGTTGCCATGGCAGGCTAACACGAGGTGCCATTGATGATGACTCGATTTCCTCTCACATCTGAACTGGAAAGGGAGAAGACAGACTAAATGAAATCCCATCCATCTTAATGAAATACAATTATATTCTCCTTATTAATCATTTAAGAATCAATATGTCTCTTCTTGGTGAACCTCACCAGAATTTGTCATTCCATGCCAGGCCTCAATACATCTTGTCTTGTAGTGATTTTTATAAGTTCAGTCACCTGTGTCCCAGGGTAAATAACAGTGTTTCCTCGTACTGCAGAGCGAGGGCAGGAATGGCAGTGACAGGGTGGATCACAGAAATCCCCTTTGAATGTTAAGCAGCCCGCTGAATATCGCCTTCATGTGCATCATTTAAAAATGCACCCAGTTTTATTTTTAAATAGCATGAAGGAAAATAGATTACCTTAAAAAGGGGCTTATTCTAGTACCATTAAGTGGGAAAACCTCTTGAGTATTCTTACCCATTGCATACTATAATCTTGTACAGATTTATCCGCATATGTATACATACATACCTAGAGAGAGAGGCAAAAGATTTCTTAGAACATAATTTACAGTCTGTATCACTATATTGTACAATACATATAATGCATCAATTTAACATTTTACTTTACAATAATCACCTGTAAGAAAATTACTGTTGTTTATATTTTCTTTATATGGATTTCAAAACTGGAATAAGACATCATGCCTTCGGTACCTGCCACAGGACTGTTGTTTAATTAATGAGAACAACAAAAAAGGAAATTGAGAATAGATATAAAGAGAAAGAAGCAAAGATAGGAATGCAGGCAGGCATGAGTGAGAAATAAGTGAGGAGAAATGGATTGCTTTAAAGGTTAAATTCATTTTATGTGTGAGAATAAGTGGCTATATGGCTTCTATATCACCAGGAGATTCTTGTTATTCACTCTGACTTTAACTATTTCTGAGTCTTTACTAATGAATTGGGAATTATACAACCTGTACAAATTTAAGAATAACTGGGGCATATTCTGAGTTGTGTGTGTGTGTGAAAAGATTTGGTGTCTTTCACACTTAGCATACATACTAACTATACATCTATTTTAATATACTTTTATTGGTTCGTTGTAATTATACATCATAATGAGGAACAGAGTGATAGGAATTTACATGCACACAGCACTTGGTGTGTTCCCTCCGGATCCCACCCCGTTTCCTCCCATTCCTGGTACATGTCATTGAGATTGGTATTGATCATTTCATATCTGTACACAGGATTATTTGAACTGTTGCCTTCATCACGTCTCTTCCCTCTCTCCCCTCAACCCCCTCCATTACTTCTCTGGCATTGCTCCTCCTTTATCTGAAATCCCTCTTGTTTCCCAATTTCTCTCTACCTTCCACGTATGAGAGAAAGCATACAACTGTTCACTTTCTGAGACTGGCTAATTTCACTTAGCATAATATTCTCTAGTTCCGTTCATTTTCCAGCAAATGACATAATTTTGTTCTTTTTTATGGCTCAGTCAAGTTCCACTGTGTGCATATACCATAGTTTTGTAATCTATCCCTATTTTTATCTGTGCTTGTATCTGCATGTAGCTGTTAAGCAGTCTTAACAGGACTAAATTCCTCTTCTTTTATGACTGTAAAAGATCCATGAGTCACATAATCTCTCTGTTTTCGAACTTGGAGCTTCCTATGCAAAAAAAAAAAAAAGCAACTTGAAATAAAAGAAAATAAACACCTCCCAAAGCAACGGCCTTTATGTGGTCAGGCAGTTCCTCAGAATCTACCTCCTTGAGCAACATAAATGCTGTCACTGAAGGGTGACTTCAATAAACTTCAAGGTCAGTGATTTTAAAAAGTAACTGGAAAATCCAAAAGGATGGGTGAGGTGAGTTCAGTTACAGCCATTGCTCCAAATAGGTGACTTTTATAGGTCCCGTACCAGTGATTGTTAAGGTCTGTGAAACTTCCCCTCCTTCCTCCTCCTCAGCTAAGATTTCTTCCCATACTACTCAGACTCCCTGCATGGTGGCTGTAAGCTGGAGAACACAAACATCGGTAAGCATGAATTAACTCAATTACAGGATTGGTTCACTAGAGATTCAGTCAAGGGTGAAATCCAAGAAATGCATGAATCAAACAACAGAAAGCCTCTGACCTTCTGATCACCTCTGATGCCAAGTCCCGTCTTCTCCATGTAACAGCACAGTTTACTCCTGATCACAGCCCCGAGCCTCAAAAATTCTCTCCCATAGCTCTCTCTTAAATCTATGCCTGTAATAGAAAATTCAGAGACCTGTAGATTGGTAAGATTTCAGCGAAAAAGAAAAATGAAGAATAAATGATAGGAAAAACAATCTTGGAAGTGAGGCTTTAAAATCCACATTCATAGCCAGACGTGGTGGCACATGCTTGTAATCCCAGTACTTGGGAGGCTGAGACCTGAGGATCACGGTTCACGGCCAGCCTCAGCTACTTAATGAGGCCCTCTGCAACTTAGTGAGACCCTGGTTCAAAATAAAGATTAAAAAATAGGGCTGGGGGTGTAGCCTGGAGGTAGAATGCCTCTGGGTTCAATCCTCGGTAGCGCCAAAAAAAAAATCCACATTTATGCCCAGATTTTTAGTGGATACCCACAACTGTCCTCCAGGAAGCTTTCTTGGATTTATTTGAACAAAAGGAAAACAAAAAAGATACAAAACACCTAAGTTTGTTATAGCCTTCCTATTGAGATAATCTGCAAAAGTACTTTCAAAAGAGATTTTGAAGAAGTTAAAAAGGAGAATGAAAGTATTGTCTTAAAGTTGAGAGATCCTAAGAATAACAATTTGGAATAAATCTGTAAAAGTACTCTACTCACTTGAATGATTGCTCCGCAAACATTTACAATTGCCTAAGATCCTATCACTGATGAATGAAATTCAAAGCAATCAATAAATCAAATGAAAATTTTTCAAAATATTTGTTTTTGAAAGAAGAAAATGTTCATTGTGTTTTATTCTCTTTAGTAAGTATTTTATACTATCTTACATATGAAACTTTCATACATATACCACCACCTGAGAAACATCATACTTGGGAGAAAGAAAGGACCTTTTCCAGACCTCCTCTTGCCCAGTATGGCAGTGTGTGTGTGTGTGTGTGTGTGTGTGTGTGTGTGTGTGTGTGTTTGTGTGTGTGTCTGTGTGTGTGTGTGGTTAGTGTTGGTGGCTAGTTTGTTTTCTCCTACTAACTCTAAAAGGTCAGGGTCTGATTTGATTATCTCTGTTGCCCCAGCACATATATTATATGTGATGATGAGATGCAGTTAATGTTAACATGCAGCAAATTGCTCCATGCAAGGCATTATAGATATAGTTGTTGTAATAGAATCCCTGCAGAATGTTCACATCTACAATCAGAGAAGCTCTAAGGGGTGACATCCCACATATCACTTTTTTTTTAGTATATTCACAGAACTAGCCAAAAAGTATTAAGACACATCTTGATAACTTCCCTCAATTCAAGAAAGGAATGATACTCCCAAACTCCAGTACCAACAAAAAATCCAAGAGATCTCTCACTCTTCATAATTTTAAACTTTTGGACTACTTTATTTGCAGGTACATAACTATGGTTGGGATCAGTTCGCCTTTCATAGGGTATCTGCATTATGGCTGGAGAGCTTGAATTCGATCTACAAACAGCTGTGCTGTTTTCAGATTGTCCCAAACAATGAAGGAGGTTTTACTATTGCAAATGGTTTAACTTTTGCAAATGGTTCCTTGTTACTCTTATGTTTCAGTTCACATGCTAGTCTTCCTAATCCAGAGTTCCCAAATCAAGATCGGAGGGAAGAAAATCCAATTGTTAGGGTCAAAATAAAGATGTTTTTCAAATGCCAAAGGAAGAGAGCAGGGTTGTTCTGCTTTGATGTTAATACCATGTCTTTTGTAGTTTTTCTGTTTGTTTGTTTTCATCTTCCACTGTCAACAGGGCACTAGATTTTATAGGCAGCTTAACAGAGAGCAGATGTTGATTAAACGAAATGTGGTTTTGAGTGTGACATTAAAAAAATATTCTCTCTTGTCTAAATGCTATATTCTTAATGGGTTTAATTTTTATTAACTGATATATAAAGAAATAATAAGTGTGCATTTTATCTTAACTGAATCATAAACAGTTCGCTAGCTGGACCATGAATAAGGCAAGAAATGTTCATATTTTCGTATTTTAAAAAAGACTTTACTTGCACATTTTTACTTTGTGCAAATAGCATGTGTTTCCTGGATAAGCCTCTTAACATTTTCATTTATTTTATAATAAATATAACTGGTTTAACCACAGTAAAAATCATACCGAAGCATTTTTCAGATTTGTCTCTAAATATACTCTCTTAATCAGAGTATTTCTTCTATTTGAATCACTGATGGTACACAAATGGGTACATTGGGACCAATAAATATGGAATAAATGTGGCAAAGATGAAAGTAAAGTGGAGACTTTGAAAGAGAAAAACACACACACAAAATTCCAGTGACTTCATAGACACCTTCATGCAAGAATTCAACAGAGGCTGTTTGGAGCAGAGTTGACCAGGCCGGTGCTAGAGGCATTTCCAACTGACTGAGCCAAGAAAACGATGCATTCCTTCCTTTGCCGATACTAGCTTGGAAGCGTTGATGAGTAGATGAGGCAGGATATAGCACCTCAGTGGTCCACGACAACAATCAGTGGAAGATATGTAAGGAAAATTTTGGATACCTGAAATCGGAATCCCAATAAGAGCCCTAGCAAAGGAACTGTGTGGTAAGATACTTGCTGTATCCAAAACTCAACCATCTGCCACTCATCTAGAAATGTTCTTTTGAACACAGATCAGAGAGGATCATATACAGTATCATGTGTTGCTGTTGTTTAATTGTTGGATTTTTAAATATTTATTTATTTATTTATTTTTGGTACTGGGGATTGAACCCAGGGTCATTTTACTTCTGAATTATATATCCCCAGCCCTATTTATTTTATTAATTTTGATCAGGATCTCTCACTAAGCTATTGTTGTTTTAAGCTATAGAGATATAGTAACTACAAGTTTAGAGCTTCCCTAAGAGCTTTGGCAAATTTTCCACATAACTTTGAAAAGTCCTTCTTAGGTCAGTAAGTACTAATATTCAGCATCTAATAATATCCATCCTTTCTGTTTGTGACTAAACCATATCAGTTTCAGACTTGTTAATTGGAAAAAAAAACCTTATTGCAAATAGTTAATGTAAAAACCAATGCCACAGTGACAAATAAGGACAAATCTTAAAGAATTTCATTCTATCGCTTATCTACTAGAACAAGAAAAATAAATGTGATACAAAAAGTTCTCACACGACCCTTTTTATTTGCCTCAACTATTCCTCAGTTACTTTATTTAAAAATGAAGAGAAGGAAAGATGACATGTAATTTTGGTCCAAAAGCAATAAACCTTGATAAGTGGTTTTCTTGGGAACATAATCTCACATTTCAGGGAAGACTTCAAAGATTCTAGTTCCTTCAAAAGGGACCAGTGGTGAGGGGTAGAGCAGAAGCATATTTCAAAGGGCCTTGTAGATTATGTAATTATGTTTGCACACACATACACAAACATACATACACACATATGCACACATACTCTCTTTTTCTCTCTGTCTGTCTGTCTCTCTCTCTCTGTCTCTCTCTCTCTCTGTCTCTCTCTCTCTCTCACACACACACACAATTTTGTCTTTCTTCTCAAACTAATATTAAAAGACCAGAATAAAATGTAACTTTCTCTGTATCTCAGACTCCATCAAAAAATGCAAAAACGTCACTAAAATATTCTAATGTCATAGGCATGGCATGATTAAACCGTTGGAGGAAGGAAGGGTCAAGAAAATGTGAGGACTGACCTCAGACTGGAAGAAAACACTTAAAAACAACATATCTGATAAAGGACTTTATTTCTAAAGAACTCTTTTAAAATTCATCAATAAGAAAATGCACCCATTATAAAATGGGCTAAAGATCTGAACAGACATCTCACCACAGAAGACATGCAGATGGAAAGTGAGCGTGTGAAGAGATGCCCAATCATGTGGCCTTTTAGGCAAGAACAATTAAAAAATTTAATTGCAGGGAATTACAAATTAAAACAATAATGAGCTATTCCTACATGCCTACTAAAGAGCCCAAACCCCAAATGCTGACAACGCTAAATACTGGCAAGGATGTAGAACCACGGGACCTCCCATTTGCTAGTCATGATGCAAAATGATACTTCCACTTCTGAAGACAGTTTGGTAGTTTATTCAAAACTCAACATACTCTTAGTACACGATCCAGCAATCACACTCCTTGGCATTTATCCAAGTGAATTGAAAACATGCCCACACAAACATGCACAGGTATGTTTACAGCAGCTTTCATCACAATTGCCCAAACTTCAATAGGTGAATGGATAAAAAACACTGTGGCACATACAGTCAAGGGAATGAATTAATGGAATATTATTTAATGCTAAAAGAAATAAGCCATCAACCCATGAAGAGATGAAGAAACTTAGATGCACATTAGTAAGTGAAATAAGCCAATGTGAAAAGAATACATTTTGATTTTTATACTGTCTCCATAATTTTGCATTTTCCAGAGGTTACGTAATAGAAAATTATGAACAGAGAGTAAAGATAAGTGATTACCAGGGGTTGGAAGGTAGGGAAGATGAACAGGCTGAGCACAAAAGTTTATTAAGGCAGTTAAACTACCTTGAATGATACTGTGATAGTAGATACATATCATTGTACATGTGTCCAAATCCGTAGACTGTAAACACATCACTAGTGAATCTTTTGATAAACTATGGCCTTTGGGAGATAATGATCTATCAATGCAGGTTCATTGGTTGTAACAAATGTGCCCTTTTGATGCAGGATTTTACAGTGGGTGGGGCGTTGTGCATATTTGGGAGCAGTTAATGTATGGGAACTCTCTGTACTTTCAATTTGCTGTGAACCTAAAACTGTTGTAAAAATTAAAGTGCCTGAAAAAAAAGGGGAAACAAGGCACAGATGATAGTATGTGGCTATAGCAGCTTGTCATTTCAATTTTGATAAAATATTTACAATTTTGTTTGTTACATTACAAATAGAACTGTAGCTGACGTTTTGTAACATGCATAGTTAATTTCATGCAGTTTTGACAGTTCAGGACAATAGTTGGCCCATACCAATGGTTGTGAAACGTTTTCATTATTGATGACTTATGTTGGTCAGTATCCAACTCTGAACAATAACGGCCCCAACAAAATGTCACATAACAACTTTGTATATGTGGAAAACCATGGCTATAATTTCTAATGGAAAGGACTAACAGGGTCTCCTTTGAAGTCTTAACCAGCTGTAACTGAACCTTTATAGACAGAGATTCAGGTCAGTTGTTTCCAGAAACTATGAAGAGGGAGACGCCTGAGCAGGAAGTCTTCAGAGTCTGGTGAGTGAGAAGAGAATCAGTCTCAGACTCCAAGAATGTCAAGATAGAGAGGTTCCTGGGAGAGATGCTGGCCCGAGGGTCCACCCTTCAGATGACTCTGGAAGCCTTCGAATAATAGGGGAAATTTTATTTAGCATCTGCCTATGTGATGTTTAGGGAGGAAGCCCCATGATTTTCATCAAAAATCTCAAAAGTTACATGATGATTCCAAAATATCTAGGAAATACTTAGATTTGTAGTTTGCCCTATTAATTGCAGAAATATCCTAGTGATGGGAAGAAACACACCATTTACCTAATGTTTATATTGGTGCTTATAAATTTTGTTGACTTTCCTATAATCCAAGTAACTGACAACAAATTTAAAGAACCAAAAGAAAATCATGATAACTTGGATATTATAAATTTAGATAAATGGTGCCAACTTGATTGTATGTTTGTTTGTTTTTATCAAATGCAGAATTTTCTGTGACCATAGCAAGTAGCCATGTATGTGGTAACATTTAAAAGGCATCAAATGTCTCTTTTGCCACAGCCCACCCATAGCAGTGCCTCTGGAATTTCCATTTAGTCTGTATTGTTTCTTCTGAGTTAGGCAGTATTATCCTAATTTGTTCTTTGAAACATAATTGATAATATAAGATTCTCCAGGATACAGGGATTTCCCAACAAGTGTGTTTAAGAAACTTCTATTTGGAGAATCCCAGTATACATGTATCTATAAAAGGCCCAGGCAAGTCCTATATCCAAGCTATTTCACTAAGTTTAAGCCATCATCTCTTAAACCTATTTAAGCCTTTCATTTTTTTAAGGAAATGCCTAGGCCAGGATGGGAAATGATGAAGTCAGGGACAAAAAGATCCCTATAAAATGCAACCACGTTATCTGGATAGAGACACCATAAGTTACCATAGATGTGGATCCTTTTTAAAAAAACTATAGAGCCAGGCATGGTGGCACATATCTGTAATCCAGGTACTTGGGAGGCTGAGACAAGAAGATGACAGGTCTGAGGCCAGCTTCAGCAACTTAGTGAGACTCTCAGCAACCTAGCAAGTGTTTGGAATCCTGTTTCAACATTTAAAAATATAATAGAGCTGGGGGTGTAGCTCAGAGGTAGAATGCCTCTCAGAGGTTCAATCCCCAGTCACCTAATAAAAAAATTAAAAAATAAAGTCATCTAATAAAATACAAAGGGAAAAGGACCCAGAGAGGCAGGGAGTTAGAAACAGAATTCAGTCCTTTCCAGGTATTAATCCAGATGCATTCTCATAGCAGCCTGGGATGAGACATGGGGACCATGATTTGCAGACTTTGGGGTTCAGAACAATCACCTCGTGAACATAGAAAGCGTGAAGATGCCCGCGCCCCAGCTCTGTGTATTCTGATTCCGAATCTGCATGAATCTAGAAGTCTCACACTTTTAGAGCGCACCCCAGCGACTCAGATGCCCACAACGGCTGTATAAACTTTGAGAAACACTGCATTTGAGGATGGAGGGGGACAACAAAAGGGGGTGGGGAGAAGCGACAAGCAAGAACTGAGGGCAGCTGCATCAGTCCTCCCAACTTGCAGAAAGTTCATGCACGAAACTTCCCCAGACCCAGAGGAGCTGGTCCCACATTGGTTCCTTTTGTCCAGTTCCTACTCTGCCTCTGCCGCATCACCTTTGTTAATTCCAGCCTCAGTCACGGATGATCATTTTCAAGATGACACAAAAGCTCTCCACGAGCCGGTTTATTGTTACCAATATTTTCATTGAAGCACTTTGATCAATACCCGACAAGTCAATTAAAGCATACAAATGCTTTCTCAGGGAGACCCACTGGAGTCACTTCTCCTTCTTTTAAAAAGCATATTTTATTCTCTTTTTTTTCCCCCTAAGAAACCCAACTTCCCCAAATTTGTGCATCCTTCTGATTCTGGTTTTAGAAAGGAAATGAAATTTGTCACGCTGCCATACATCATTTCCCTGGTAGAACAACGTCCCATCTGTGTGTCAAGTACAAAAGAAAAGCATTTTGTGAAAAATTGCTAAAGAAGTAATGATTTTTGTCCTCAACTCTTTGTTTTGCCTTTCAATAAAGAAGGCGACATGTGCCACAAATGATGTATTATTGTTTAGGTACAACCCCGGTAACACAGTGCATAACCAAAACCATGTTTCACAGCACAGAAACTATAGTTTACTGCCCCTATGGCTCTGATGAGAATATAATGTTCTACAGTTTATAAATGCTTTGAGGTCAATACATGATTTGCTTCAGCTTGTTCATCCAATGAGCAGGGGATCCAAAAATATATCAAGCTGCTCGACAGCCCCCTGGAAGCTGGGTTGAGCCAGCGGTGATGGAGAAGGTCCACGGAAACCCCTCTGTCAGCTGCAGATGAGATAATTAGATCCAGGTAATACATTGGAGCCCCAACAGGGAGCCGCCAAGCAAACATGTCATCTTTATGGGTCTTTCTTGTCCTGCACAGCAACTGTGGCCTGAGACTGTAAAGCAAGGAGACATTCATCGATGCCCAGCCAGGCCCACTGACACCCCCTCAGCCTCGTTATCTGGAGACCTTCCTCCCGCAGAGGAGCTGGGACGAGGGCATGATCAGGGAGGCGCTTTCCAAATGTTCTGAATTCCTCCACCAATGTTTTTTTTTTCCTTTCTTTTCTGAAAAACAGAAATACCATCAGTTATGTACTTGGGATTCACCTGGGACGCTCTACATTTCACCAAATTGGCCATCTTTTATTTAACATTTCTCTCATATTGGGGATGCTCTTTAAATTGTAGGCAAACCTATCACCCAGTTCAACCAATGCAATGAAGTACAAGAGACCATTGTTCACTACAGTTTCGGCTAGAGAGTCACTGCCATATTTGTCTTCATTTCCTGCATTCGGCCAATATGTATAGAGGAACTGGAATCCCATAGACACAGCACAAGGGGGTGGGGAGAAAGAAGTAAGGTAAACACATCCAACTACGGCCAAGTTGGGGGATATCCTACAGAGATGTTTGTAAACAATGAATTGTTTACATCTGTGCAACATGCTATGAGGGAAAAGCACACAAGCTTGCCAAGGGAAATTATATTAGGAGTACCTCATTTAGTTTGAGAAATAAGAGATTGCTTCCCAAGAAGTGATGTCAAGTTGAAACCTAAAGGACTCAACTAGGTAAACAAGGACAGAGTGATTGCCCTTGGAACTGGTTCTCTTAACAGAGCTAACCCCACGTGCAAAGACACACGGGTAGGAAGGGATGTCACTGGTGTTATGATTCAGATCTTAAAAGTTCTCCAAAGTTGGGTGTGGTGTCACACGCCTGGAATCCCAGTACTTGGGAGGCTGAGACAGGAGGATCACAGGTTCGGTTTAAGGTCAGCACACGGTAACTTAGTGAGATCCTATTTCAAAATGAAAAATAAAATAGGGCTAGGGATGTAGCTCAGAGGTAGAATGCCCCTGGGTTCAATCCCCAACAACACACACACACACACACACACACACACACA
>PVJS01028319.1:0-25587 GCA_004027185.1 Glis glis
GCTTTATTTTGAAACCAGGTCTCACGAAGTTGCGGAGGGCCTCACTAGGTAGAGAGAGAGAGAGAGAGAGACAGAGAGAGAGAGAGAGAGAGAGAGAGCGCGCGCTGAGGCTGGCCATGAACCCAGATCCTCCGGTCTCCGCCTCCCAAATTACTGGGATTACAAGAGTGCGCCACCACCCCTGGCTGTTTTTTTATTTTGAAACAGGATCTCAATAAGTTGCTGAAGCTGGCTGCAAACCTGTGATCCTCCTGTCTCAGCCTCCCAAGTAATGGTATTACAAGTGTGCACCACCACACCCAGCTTATTTTCATCTTATAAGAATCCTTGTGACTTCACTGGGCCCACCTGGATAATCCAGGATAATGTTCCCACCTCAAGATCCTTAACTTAATCACATTCATGAAGTCCCTTTACCATTTAAAGTAACACAGTCAAAGGTTATGGAGAATAGGATGTGGACATCTTGTTAGAGGAGAGGGAATAGTATTGAGCCTACAACACCACCCATTGCAGCTTGAAAAAAAAAAAAAACCCTAACTTTTTGCCATGACCTGAAAAACTTCACATGATCTGATCCTGGTCATGCTCTCTGGCCTCCTCTGGTACCTCCACCCTCATGAGACATCCTGTGTCCCTTAAAGTTGTTTGACCCTAACAGTCTTTTGCTAGCTGCTTCAAAAATGGGCCTCTGAAGCAAAAGAGCCTAGATTCAATTCTCAGCTTTTCTACTTACAGGACCTATAACCTTGGCTGAGTGATTTAACCTTTGTTTTCTTTTCTGTAAAATGGAGCTTATCATCTCCCTTATAAGTATTAAATGATTTAGTGAATATAAAGGATTTAGCTCACCCAGCACATAAAAAGTGCTCATCATTAATAAAAATAATACTTTTGCATAGCTGACTCCTTCATTTAGATACCAGCTCAAATATCACTTCTACAGGGAAGCCATCCCAATAATCATATCTAAACCTATCTCTTCCTGAGAGTCTCTGTCAGTCTCAGCCTTTCTCTCTCTCTCTCTCTCTCTCTCTCTCTCTCTCTCTCTCCAGTACCACTCTTTTATTTCCTTCATAGTATATATTACTATCTAATGTTACTCATTTGTTAGTATACTTGTTTATTGTGATTGGCTATCTCTGCTGGAATGCAGAATTCATGTCAACAGAAACTCTGTCTTCTCTCTACTGTATCCCTAACATACAGAACAGTGCCTATCACATGGACGCACAATAAATATTTGTTCAGTGCATGAATGAATAAATATATCTCTGGCTCTCTCTTTGCTGCACCTAGACCAAGGTCTCCTGAAGGACAAGGCATTTGGCATAGTCTTCCTATACAGTCAGGACACAGGACAGTGGCCTGCACATAGCAGCATAAAAACAAATAGCCCAATCAAAAAATGGGCAATTGAACTGAATAGCTGCTTCCCAAAAGAAGAAATACAAATGGCCAATAAATATATGAAAAAAAATGTTCAACATTGTTAGCAATCAGGAAAATGCAAATCAAAACTACACTGAGATCCTATCTAACTCCAGTTAGAATGGACATCATCAAGAATACAAACAATAGTAAATACTCATGAAGATGTGGGGAAATAACTCTTATACACTGTTGGTGGGACTGCAAATTAGCACAACCAGTATGGAAATCAGTATGGAGGTTCCTCAAAAGACTAGGAATGGATCAAATGACCCAGCTACACTACTCCCAGCTATCCTATTTTTCCAAAGGAATTAAGATCATAATACTTTAGTGATAAATGCATATCCATGTTTATAGCAGCACACTTTCACAATAGCCAAATTATGGAACCAGCCTAGGTGTCTCAGCAGATAAATGGATTACGAAAATGTGCCATATATACACAATGGAATTTTGCTCAGCCATAAAGAAGAACAAAATTATGTCATTCACAGGAAAATGAATGGAACTAGAGAATATTATGCTAAGTGAGATCAACCAGTCTCAGAAGATCAAGGGCCACATGTTTTCTCTCATATGTGGAAATTAGAGAGAAAATAGGAAACAAAAGGACTTCAGCTAAATGAGGAAAGAGAATAGTGGAAGGGGATAGAGGGAGGGAGGCAGGAAGGAGAAAAAGGAGGACTGGTGAAGAAAACAGTTCAAATAATGCTGTGTTCTTATATGAAGGTATCACTACCAATCTCACTAACATGTACAGGGAGGGCTGGGTAGTGGAGGGAAGGAAATAGGCAAGACCTGTGTGCATGTATGTTTGTAGCACTTTGAACCCCACTGTGATGTAGTATAATTGCAATGCACCAATAAAATATTTTTAAAAAATAAAATGCTTAAAAAGGAAAAAAATAAAATAAATGATTCTGCTCCATTTAGTCCCTCAAAAATTCTGAGAGAAGGGACTCTAAAGTCACAAGTTGAAACAAGAGGGATTCAAAGCAGGAGCCCAGGAAGTTGCTCTATCAGCCTTGCCCTGTGCACACCAGTGGGTTTGGAGAGTTCTTTAACTATGGTGATACCTTCTGTTTAAATCAAATGTCAAAAGTATACTGTGGCTAGTTTGAAATAACACAGCTGAAAGACAGTTGCTATGGAAAACCCAGCTGAGTCCTAAATACCAACACCTTATGTCTCTACTTTCTCATGAAGGCTGTGGCTACAGCTAGTCAGGTGGGGCTTTCCCTTTAAGGCGCCTGCTTGCTTTGCTCCCTGCTTCCATGTTGGCTGATGTTCAGGGTAAACAAAACTTGACTTCATTTGGTAATGTCTGTTCCTCTCCCTCCCATAAAACACAGCACGGGGGTTGCCACTGGGAAGAGAGCAGCATTGGGGCTTTACAGGGCACCAAGGGCAAGGTCTTTCTCAACATCAGCCTTGAAGTAGGGGGATGTTTCCTACACTTTCCTCGCTCCCTTGAATGGGTTAGGTGCCACCCTCTGCTATGGATCAGATGTGCTTTGTTTCCAACAAAACTCATGTTGAAGCTTGGTCCCCAATGTAACAGTATTGAAGGGTAGCAGGGCCCACAGGAGGTAAGGCCTGCTGGAAGGTGATGGGTCATGACCATCCTTGTTAATGGATTAATGCTGACTTTGAGGAGTGAGTTAGATCTCACAGGCAGGGATTAGTACCCATGAGAGTCAGTTGTTAGAATACAGTGAGTCTGGCCCCTTCTCTATTCTCTTCGCTCATCTCGGGACCTCTCTCTAACACCCCTACCATAAGATGTTATCCTCCATCAGGCCAATGCCAGCACCATGCCCTTGGACCTCCAGAACTATGGGCTAAATAAACCTCCTTTCTTTAAAAAGTATCCAGTCTCAATTATTTTATTAAAGCAACAAAAAAAACAGATACCCTCCCTGTGCTAACAGCATCTGGTACATACTTGTGTCACATCCTGATCATGCACACCACTACCTTGCTCAAAACCCTTCAATGGACCCTAATCGATTGTAAAATAAAATTAGATCCCCCCCCAAAATAGGTAGCTGTGATTTAATGATTATGCAGTTCATTTTTTCAAGAGAAAAGAATTCTGGAGATCTGTTACACAACATAAATATACCTAACACCACCGAACTGTATACTTAGAAATAGTTATGGTCATAAATTTTATGTTATACATTTTTGCCACAATTAAGAACAACAATATAATTTGATTTGATTCAATAAAAAGTCAGTCCCCCTAATGTGACCGACAAAACCTTGCATGACAGGATCTTAACTACCTCATCAGGCCCATCTCCCATCTCTCCCCTCCCAGCTCTCCAGATAGATGCTCTGGCCTTCTGTGGTCTCCACCAACCTACACACACCTTCATCCTGCCTTAAGGCCTCCATCAGGCCACTCCTCTGCCTAGAACACACCTATGCAAGGCCGGGCGTGGTGGCGCACGCTTGTAATCCCAGTACTTTGGGAGGCGGAGACCGGAGGATCCGGGTTCGCGGCCAGCCTCAGCTCTCGCTCTCTCTCTCCCTGTCTCTCTCTCTCTCTCTCTCTCCTTAGTGAGGCCCTCCGCAACTTCGTGAGACCTGGTTTCAAAATAAAGCATAAAAAATAGGGCCGGGGGCGTAGCGCGGAGGTAGAACGCCCCTGCGTTCAATCCCCGGTACCGCAAAAAAAAAAAAAAAGAACACACCTATGCACACCATACCTGGCTACCTCCCAATCATCCCCCACGCAGGCTTCCAATGAAATGTCATTTCCTGAGACACTTAGTGAAAGTGGATCTCAACTCCCAACTCCCAGGGAAAGTAGATCCACTGGTCCACATTCCCAAAGCTCTTTATTATTTGAGCCTATCCTGGTATGAGATTGCATAGAGGCTCACCACTGTGCTCTGTCACCTAGCACCACATAGCACAAAGAGTGAATATTGAAGGATATGGGATGGATGGATGGATGGATGGATGGATGGATGGAAAGTTTCCTTTAGTAACCCATTCTGAGACTTCATGAACCCAGAAAGTAAAGACTTAAACCGGCCTGTAGGTTCTGTCTGATCCTGCATGGAAGCTGAATGCCTGCGGTATATAGTATCAATATAATCTGTCCTATGTCTGCCTCATTTCAATTTACACAGCAGCTCCCAACCCTTAATCCCCCTGATTGGTCAACAACATCAAGAAGTTCTCATTTTTAGATCCTTTAGCAGCTAGGACCTTTCTCTTCCCTCTCAGTGTTTTGTCAAACCAGATTCCACATCTCACCTTTTTCCTCTGTCCAGCTTCCTTTGGCTAAGTGGCTCTCAGCACTCACTGTGCATCAGAATCACCTGGGTAACACAAAATATGATGTCCAGCCCTCGCTCCAGGGACTCAGAAAAAATTGTCTGGAGTGGAGCACAAGCATCAGTATTTATAAATGTTCCAAGTAAACGTGACAAGCAGCCACAGGCAAGAACTAGGTCTTGTGTGGTCAAAAGTGGCACACTAACCAGCCTCAGCCTCAGCCCCCAGTATTACCCACCACCCTCCCAAACAACTCGCCCCATTTCATCAACTCCAAGGTGGCAGAGATTATAAAATACACCATTCTTCTATGTGCCCTAAGGAAGAAAGAGAAGGCTATCAATTACAAAGCCACTATTAATTATAACCTGTGTATGCAATTTATTACATAATTTTTCCCATGTGAAGAAGTGTGTCTATGTGAAGATCAAGGACATACAGTATAAATGTTGGGAGATTTCATATAAGAATTCAGATCTTTAGTTTAAAAAAAAAAAGATGATCTAGCAATACAGGGCTCAATTTCTCACAGCAACAATGTAGTGAATGCTGAGACAAGAATCCCAGCACACTGCATGATGCCACCGACCAGCTGCACCCCTCGCCAATGACATCATTACTCAGTAGATACCTGGCTGGCCCTGTGCCCCTGCGATTACTGCTCCTCCCAAGCCCATCTGGAGCTTGTGCACATAACCTATACACCCAGAACTCACAAAACCCCATCCATCCCCTGCCCTCCCAAGTCCACCCCCGTCCCTCCCAAGTCCTTTCTTGCTGTCACCAGGGCTTCCCAGCTGCATCCATGCTTCTAGCCCTCCAAGGTTCTCCGTGCTCCCCCTAATGGTCCTTAGCAGATGTGACAGGGTCCTGGGAACAATCACTGAGGCATGGTTCTTCTTGGTCCTCAGGATGGCCAGGCAGAATGCTTTGGGCACAAAATAGTCCCTTTTCTTTTCCCTAGTGTAATGTACAAACAGCCATTTTCCTCTGCGACATGATATGAAAAAGGTCAGGAAACGCTACCTTGAATTGAAGTGAAATTTGGGATCAAGTGACCTGGAATCCACTGTCAATCCCAACACTTAGTATCTGAGTGAAATTTAATATCCTGACAATATCTGGGAGGTCATTTAATTCTTCTCAACCTCAATGTCTCCCCCATAAAATTGTGAGTAATGATAATGATGGCCCAATATCACGGAATCTACATGGCAAGCACATGTGATCCTCTGCATGAATGGTTGTGAAAATGTCGCTGTCATTCTCCTTCTGGTCTGGGAGCCAGGGTGGGACGATATCGTGCTAGGTGGGCACACGCAGCGGCTACATGGGCAGGCTTGCACTCACCAGCCTTCTTAAGTCACTTACAATCAGGCAGTGTGGTGAGGTGCACAGACGCCCAGGAGGATGGAAATGAACACTGAGTCAATAGGTGCCCCCACACTGAGTCCATAAATAATTTGGACCAGAGACAGGGGTGGTCATGAGCATACGGATCGTGTGAGCTTAAAGGCATCTCTAGATAAATCTGATAATAAATGAGGAACAACTAAGCCCTGTGTCAGCAGAGCAAATCTATGGAACAACAGTTGGCCTTTTTTCTTTATGAGATAGATACATTTTTTATGTTCATTTATTGGTGCATTGTAATTATACATTTTGATATATGTCAGGGTATCAACATCATACATGCACACATTGTACATTTAGCCCTCCCTCCAATCCCACCCTATTCCCTCCCCCTTCCCTCCCTTTCATGCTCCGGATAGTGATTGAGTCTTATATGTTTGTGTATGTACATCATGTGCTATAGTGTGTTGCCCTCCACTCCCCTCCCAACTCCCTCAACGGTCACCTTCTTTGTCCATGTAAAGATTTCTTCTTCTTCCCTTCTAAGTCCCTTCTAAGTCCAATTCTATCTAGATCCCACAGATTAGGGGGGGACGTCCGATTTTTTACTCTTAGTGACTTACTAATATCACTTAGCATAATGTTCTCTAGTTCTCTCCATCTTTTTTTTTAAATGTTTCAGCTTACTTGTTCAAATTCATGATGTAAATCAACAAGATGAGCTTCTTTCCCAAGACCTTTGTTGCTGTCCCACGACATACATGGGATGTAAGTTTACTTTTCAGGGGGCTTCTCCTGCCACTATTTCTCCAAATCCCCCAAGACTTGGAATATCAAATGATCCAGATACCACCTTCTATAAAAAAGACACAATTTTAAAATGCAAGAGTGTAGTACTTTGATCAACCACAGAGTAATAATGTGAGCATGATAAATGCAAAGATGGCTGTCAGCATTTCTATTTATGTGTAACGACTGCTGTAGCCCTCTCCTTAATTATGCTCTTATTCACTATACTTGTGGAGTCTGCCACTGAGGGTCCAGGTGTAACTAAGCCCAGGAGCCTCCACCCAGCATAAATATGTGCCACACCCCCAGTCATTCTCTGCAACTTTTTCAAATGAATTATTAGGAAGATTTAAAAATTCTTCAAAACTGTCACAATAATAACTATTTTATCTTTTCTATGCCATAATTATGATTTGGAGCTTTGCTTTTCTTATTTCATCCAGGCACACCACAACTCATGAATAAAATATGACAAGTTTGATCGCAGCCATTGGAGAGGGTTCATCCGTATCAGCAGACGTGCTCAGTGTACAAAGAGCTTTTGTATTTCCACAGCCTTTTGTTTCTGGGATGGGCTTTTATCTAAAAGAAAGCCCATGTGCGCACTCTCCCATCTCCCGGGCCCCCCTCCCAACACCCTGCGGTTCCCGCCTTCAGCACAACATCTGAAACCGTGTTTACTTTCCCTTTTAATGAGGACATTTCTAAACAATTAACGAACAAGTCAGGAAACCAAAGCACACTCGGCTCAATAGGAAACTGGCTGGAAACAACATGTCAAACAGTTGACTCCAAGAGACACGATCCAAACCACAAGCTTACCCACAAAGTAGACAACAACGTCTGAAAAGTCATTCACAGGATCGCACCCACCTGGCAAGATACTGAAAGCCCCCGCAAAATTTTCTTTTGAGAAGTTTCTTCCCCCAGCAGTGGCTGCCAGGCCCTTTCTCAGTTCAGGCCGTGGCGAGTCTTTCAAAGAAACAAATGTGAAAAGGAAAGGAAAGGAAAGCAGTGTGTGGCTCTGGGAAGCCATCACCATTTATCAAATGGCCCTGGGGATGTCAGACATCAAGTTTTGAGGTTTCGTTTTTTAAAGCGAATCTATAAGCATCTTGTTCTAGCACACATACAAAACTAGGCTTCCAAGTTTCCTTCCAAATACAGTTCTTCCCCCCAGAGTTTGTTTCAAAATATGTTAAGAGCAAAAAGACATTTTAAAGTCATTCCTTGCCTAGAATTTGAAGGACTGAGAGTCAAGATTTAGATCGCCTAGACTGAGAAATTTGCCAAACTTCCAACATGGTGGGTTTGTTTGTGGAGTTTTACAAACAAATCTCAGATTAAGCCAAGACGACAAAACATTTCTGACACTCCTCAAGAAAATGAAACCTGTTATCATCAAGAAAAACAGAATGCGGAAGCTGAAGCATATGTTATTGTTGTCTGGTGTTTACCGCGCAGATGCACAGTGATAGCTATTTCTGGAAATTAAAGGTCTGCATTTTTTTTCATCTTCTCCCAGGTACTCCAGGTGCTCCAAGACACCAGGTGATCTTGAACCGTGACCCTTCCACCCCTAGAACACGTCTGAAGCCCCAGTGAATGGCTACTCTGTTGAGGCTGTCGTAGAGAAGGAGGTACATTAAATCTCACTGCCTAACCTGATGTTATATGACATTAAACTCCATCTCACCATTGACTGACATTTCACGACACCAGGCACCCCAACAGTGGTCATGTGCAGATGCAAAATAAAATTCTTCCTCCACCACCACTTCACACCACCCCACACACACTCATATGCCAGATATGCTTGCAGTGTGGATGGCAAGATGAGTCTAAATCTTTGGCAGATAAATAAGGCAGCAGCTTGAACACTCCTGAAAAAGAGCTAATTTTTATTCCTGCAGGACAGAACACAATAGCGGCTTTTGGCACTCTGAGAAGCTGTCCATTTGGAGGTGCTGGGCTGAGCCTTCCTTCCATCAGACCTGATTTTTCAAAGGGGCCAAATGAAGGAGGAAAATTTGGCAGTGGTATTTGAATCTTTAGCAGACACTGTCAAATGGGATAAGGCACCAAACATCAGGTTTAGTGATAAAAGAAATAAAGAAAGATAAAAAGATTCCCAAACCTGCCATATGTATGCCTATATTAATGATACCTGAAATCCTGAGAGATCTTGCTTGGTTTTTTTTCACTGTTGTTTTGTTTTGTTTTCATTATACATATTTATGGGATACTATGTGATATTTCAATACATGAACACAATGAGTAATAATTAGTTTGATCGGAGTAATTGGTATATCCATCACTTTAAACATTTATCATTTCTTTGTGTTGGAAACATTCAAAATCCTCTCTTACTAGTTATTTTGAAATATACAATCAATTACTGTCAACCACAGATATCTTGCTGTGCTATAGAACATTAAAAGTTATTCCTCCTATCCAACTGCATCTCTGTACCCATTAACCATCCAAGATCTTGTTTTTAAGTCAAGAATCCCAAATGCCAAATATCAAGGACTTGCCTGATATATCTGGGAACTGACTTCTATCACCATGGGCCCTAACTGATATCTCTCTCTTTCTCTCTCTCTCTTTCTTCTTCTTCTTCTTCTTCTTCTTCTTCTTTCTTCTTTCTTCTTTCTTCTTTCTTCTTTCTTCTTTCTTTCTTCTCCTCTTCCTCCTCCTCCTCCTTCTTCTTGCTGCATGTAACCTACCATGTTCCATCTTCCCCCAAACTTTTAGGGTAGAGAAACTAAAAAACTCTTTTTTTCTTGTGCATGTGGTACTGGGGATTGAACCCTGGGGTAGTCACCCCATCCCACCCTTTTTAAGATATACTTTTATTGTTGCTTTATAATTATATGTCATACTGAAGTTCAGAGTGATAGAGACATACATGCACACAGCAGTTGGTTTGGCCCCCAGACCTTTTTTTATTTTTTTATTTTGAAACAGGATCTCACTAAATTGCTGAGGCCGGCCTTGAACCTGCAATCCTTCAGTCTCAGCATCCCAAGTACTGGGCTTACAAGTGTGTGATACCACATCTGGCTTACAAAACTCTTTATATCCACTTTTTCCAGCAAAAGCCTAGGTACTCATAGTCTAAGACATTATATTAGTCTATGTACTAATCTGTATGCACTAGCACCAGTGTGTGCTCAAATGCTTCTGGGGCTCGCCAGTCACAGCTCTAGATACAGCTGATCAGTGGCATCCTAGACACAGACTGAGTGGTGGAGAGGTCAAACAAAGGGATGAGTCAAACACACTTGAGAACGGCATTACAGCTGCATGCATGGTGACCTGAACCTTTCACGGATGGCACAGAAGATGCTGGCGCCATGACAGCAACCTATAGGATGACAGCAGCCTATAGGTAGGGGATAATGTCTGTTCCCTCCTCCCCAATCCCTTAGGCAGGGTTCAAGCTTCTATGTTTACAGGGTCAATAATACAGATGAGATGAGGCATTTCAAGAGGTTTTGTGAATTCTGGGCAAAGCAGGGATAATCAGGGGCCAAGACACAAAGCATGAGGTCATTAGAATAAGAATCCTTCCACTTGGACCTGGGAGCACTCTATTCCCTCAAGGGGCTGAGTTCTAGCCCAAAGTGGGGAGGACACCTGTCTCCAACAAGAGCAAGTGCCTGCTGAACCCTGAATACCTACATGCCCATTAGGCATGGCACAGTACCCTGGACAGTGGTGATGATTCATAAGGGGTTCTATTAGCCCTGACAATGATGACCCTTCTCCCAGAGGCTTCCTGAACATCCCAGACTAGAGTAAAAAGAATAACCTATCCAATAGTGGGTGAAACTATCACAGTGAATGGTGAGGTACCCGTGGAGAACACAGAAAGATTTGAGTTCCTGAGAGGTTGCATAGAAAGTTAATCAAGTGAGAATAGATGTTGTGTGGTTGTTAGCAATAATATGCTTCCACTGGTATTCACAGGTGCTTTAAATCCTGGTGACACTTGGTCCCACTTAAAACAAGCCATTAGTGACATCGAGTAGGAGCACTCAGATGTCAAGGCATTTCAGTGGGGTCTCCTTCCACGAGGACCATAGATGCTCTGAATATCTGAGACACTGGTCAACCCGATATGGGAACACCGAGCCCATGTTCTGCAGGAAATTACAAGAAGCAAATACAGAAACACCCTCGAATTTTGAATGTGAGGCCCCTAAAGGAAGGCAGGTTAACGTGAGAGATGAGCTTAAAGGCCATGAGAGACACACTTAGATAAGAGCAAGGGAGGAATGAAGAAGATAAGAGTTTGTCAGGGGAGTCCACACTTGAGACTGTGCCAGCTGTGCCACCACATAACTTTTCTGAGCCTCAAGTGTCTCATCTGTAAAACAGGAATAAACTCCCTGTCTCACAGATTATCACGGCACACAGTAGGCTCAATAAATATCAGTTTCTTCTATCTTTCCCTTTCATTCTCCCAACCAACAGAATTTCCACTGATTTCAAGGTACTTGTTACTCAGAAAATAGAACAAAATATTACAGATTCTCACTGATAGAATAAATCCTAAAACAGTCATTCTTAACTGGGGTGAAAGTGTAGAGACATTTTTTATGGCCACAAGTGTGTGTGTGTGTGTGTGTGTGTGTGTGTGTGTGTGTGTGTAGTACCAGAGTCAGAGCTGTGAGCACAGGCCTTTAGAAAGGATGACCACATGGTCCTCAGAGAACAGGCCTCTGGGAGTAAAGGACAAGTGGTGATGGGATAAAATTCTGGAGCAAAAAGAGCTTAGGCAGTTCCTTTGAGAAAACCTCAGTGTTTAGTGGAAGAAAAGAAAGGATATAGGTAGCATGAGAGGAAGATGAAGAGTTGAGCCAAATAAGAACGGAGTAGTCTGGAACAGCTGCTAGTGAATGTAGAGTAGGAAGGCATTTAGGATCTATGAGCACTGAAGGGAAATACTAAGAGGCTAGCCGAGACTGGCTAATGGGAATTTGAAGGGCTGTATGCATTCAAGTCTCATCATCCCTACTGAGCATGGATGGTGGGATTTATCCAAGGTTGGGGATCATAGTGAGGCAGCTAGAAGAGGTCCGTCCCTCTGTGCCCAGTCATGGGGCAGGGAGATGAAACTGAGGGGACTATTTAGTGTGATAGAAAATTATGGAAATAGTGATGATGGTTATACAACAATGTGAATATAATTAGTACCAACAAATTGTACACTCGTGTGGTTAAAATGGGACATTTTATTACACATATTTCACTACAATAAAAATATTTTTAACTGGGTATAAATTAAAATGAGCCCAGAAGAAAGAGGGGAGAAGAATAAATAAAAGAATTACAAAGAAAAAAATGAAAGGGGAAGAAAAAAGGGAAGGAAGGGTGGGTCTAAACCTGGGCTCTCCCTCCCCAAAACACAGCTCTACCTCCACCATCACCTGATCTTTTCTCTTCCAGCTGAAACTTTCTTAGTTTCTCTTATATACCCATGACATGGATTTTATACACCTCGACCTGGTCTATCCCATACTCTGGATTTAATCCAGTTTGTGAATCTTCCTCATAAAATGGAGAGCCTGGAAGCAAATACAAGCTCCACCCTGCTACATTCAGAGTACTCAGTGAACTGGCTTTTAATTCGGGGCATTTGCCCCACTCCCTCAGGAGGTATCTGGCACTATCTGGGGATATTTGGGTGGCCACATCTCGGGGGAGGGGGGTGCTGACATTGAGTGAATGGAGGCCAGGGATGCTGCTACTGCAGAAAGCACAGGAAGTTCCCCACCAAACAATAACAATAATTATCTGGTCCTAGGTGTTGATAACTCTCCTTGTGTACAACCATTATGTCTCATTATCTCCTGCGATCTGGACATTACATCCCTATTACAGTGGCCTAAGATTGATAGCACAGGAGGCTGTTCTGGCTCATACTGAACTTCAGTCAATTAAGAACTTCAGTTCTATTTCACATGAACTGCTCTCAAGATAAGCTTGCTCTTGTGCAGCTGAGTCTCTGGACCACTGAAGAGAACTCTATTAGTCCCTAAGAAGTTCCATCCTGTCAGTTTCGGTTCCTGGTCCCAGCCCATGGAGACACAGAGAAGCCTAATTCTAACACTCAGTGAAGGAGCTATTTCTCCAGTTCTTCATCACTTCCAGCAAATAGGGGACCACAAACAAGTCCCAGGCTACATGGAGGTGGTTACCAGTTTATAGCGTCACTCTCAGCTGCTTCCTGCTGGCTTCCACCAAGATGCTCAGGGCCTTTGCCTGAGCACCCCGGGTGAGAGAAGCCCTCTAAGTGAAAGCACCTCCTCCCCGACCCCATCATCTTTCCTGCACTGCTAGAGGCCAGATACTCAGCTTCTTCCCTGCCCTGGGTGGAAAAGGGAGCAGAAATGACCGAGTTGTGTCAGGCCAAAGATGTGCATGTATGTGGCTAGAGGTGATGGGGCGGGGGGTGTTTCCCAAACACTCTTAGTATAATGGGAAATATTTGAATTGAGTGAAATAGCATGAAGAGGATTGTTCTTCTATTTTTGTCAGCAGAGCTGTGGGATCATGAACTTTCCACTAAGTCTAAAAAGCAATCAAGACCACAGGTTGACATTAAAGTTCTCGCTATAATGCACTGTCAAGTATAAGACTCAAAAATGACAAATCTATAGAGAGAACATTACATAAATTAAATTTGTTGTAATTTTGAAAACTGAATTTTTTACTTTTTATGTTACAGATGTTTGTGTTATATCCATTACATTAATTTATTTTAATGTCAGTAGAAGGCAACCAATTATCCCTTCCTGAGAAGGGCTGTCTTTTCATATGACATCATGTCCTTCCTCATATATATATATACATATGTCTTAGTAAAATGTTGGTTAAATAAATAGATAGCATTTAACATATTCTTTACATCCTTACTTGGCAAAAATAGAGCATTAAAGACCTTGTATCATTTCCTACATTTTTTTTCTACAACTTAACCAGACTGTAAAACTCAAAATTCTAGGAGCAGTTTTCCTAAAGATTTGATAAATATGTCTGTAATGTCTTCATCCAAGTCACTGATGAGAAATGCCAGCCCAGAAAGGATTATGTATAAAACCAGACAGCATAGCCCTGGGGACAATCCTTCAGGTCAACATCAATTCATGAATCAACACTCTGAGGGTATGTTTGTTTGGCCCACTATAAATCTAACTAACTATATTATCAACAAGCTCACATTTAACCATCTTACCCAGAGAACATCCTCAGAGACTGTTAAAGGCCCCACTGAGATCAAAGTATACTTGCCTGCTAGACAGCAATGGTTAAACTAGTCAGGAATCTGAAAGTACTTGCTGCTTTTTGTTTGTTTTTGTTCTGTTTTGTGTTTTCCTGCTCATATTGCACCTCTCCTGTCCCTTTTTGCTTTCAGATTGGGTTGTTTCATTTTGTCGTTGTTTGTTTTTAGTTTTCTTTTGTGGTACTGGAGATTGAGCCCAGGGGCATTCTACCTGTGAACTGTACCCCCAGCCCTATTTTGTTGTTGTTGTTACTGTTTTGAAACAGGGTCTTGCTGTTTCTGAGGCTGGCCTCAAACCTCCAATCCTCCTGTCTCAGCCTCCCAAGCCCTGGAATTACAGGCATGCACCACACCCAGCTTGTTTTGTTTTGTTTTTGAGAAGGGTTCTCACTCTGTTGCCTAGGCTGATCTTCAACTCCTGAGCTCAAGTGAACCTCCCAAATGTGCACTCCCCTTCTTATGGTAAGTATACTATTTGGAGAACCATGGATCACCCACATATGGTACAGGTATTGACTCTACCCCTCCTGGGTAGACATGTGACCCAGGTCTGACCAATCAACATCACCCATCTTCTAACTGCAGCGCAGTATTGGCTTAGAGATTGGTACACATCCCATGATAGGCCAGTGAGAACAGTTCCAAATTTTTGTTTCACTTATTGATAAAAAGGGGACATCTTTCCAGTAGAGCTTCCATTGGAGAGAATAAAATATAAACCTGAAGTCCTAGGAATTGCTTTGCTTCCAGAAGGACAGTGTACCTATATATAGCCAGCCCCAAACAGAGCAGAGTGAAGAGACATTTAAGGACACAAATTGCAAGAAGTGGTCAGAACTGGAGTCAAGTGTGATTCATGTAGAAGCTCAAAGACCAAACTGAACTGACTCCACCTTCCTGGGTCCAAGAAGCTGTAAGAGAAGGTTACATTTGAGTATATTCTTAAACCATCTCCAAGGCAGTCAGTAATTCTGTTTGAATGTTCCCATGTGTTTGATTAAAAATATCCAGAATTTTGCCACAAAGAGAGATATTAAGATGATGAGGCTATGGTATGCTTTTTGGAATATACAATTTCTCCATAAAAATAAATAATCATATGTGTCCAGCCCTCATCACTCCCCCAGTCTCCACAATTTTCCTAAGATTATAAGACAGAAATCAAATGGCCAAAACCAAATTAGATCTTTTTCTCTAGATGAGATTCACTTGGCCTCATAACTAAAACTTGTTCAAAGCACTTTGAGCCCCTCCTTCCATTTTATAACCAAATTGGGCATTAATTTTCTCTTTCTCCGGTTTGCTCCACACTATCCTATATTAAGATAATTTTCTAGAATTTAAAATTGGATTCCATGAGAAAAAGTATCACTGTGTCATCTGTTAATCATATACTTTCTATTTCAAGCATGGTGCCTACTCCTTCCTTTTCTTCCACTTCCCCAGACTTAGTGATAAGATCTTATAATCATGGTAATTTCTGGTACATGAAACACAGGTCTGAAATTTTCTGTTTAAAAGACAATCATTGGCTGGGCACGGTGACATACAACTATAATCCCAAGACTTTGGAGGTTCGGACAGAAGGATCACAGGTTCAAGGCCAGCCTCAGCAACTTAGTGAGGCTCTCAGTAACTTAGTAAGTCCCTCTTTCAAAATAAAAAATAACATAGGTCTTGGGGTCTAGTTTGGAGGCAGAATACCCCTAGGTTCAATCCCTAGTACCAAAAAATTAAAAATAAAAATAAAGGACAATAATTTTGGTGAAGAATAATTTTGTGGTTCCACCAGTTTTAACTTTAACAGAAAAAAATCTCAAAGAAAAGCCAGGTTTTCTTCACCACCTTTACAAAAAAAAATTATAAATTTTTGCTCTTACACAGTTCCTGCTGTTGAAATAGCTGCTCTCATAGCTGATGAAGCAAGAATTGGCACCAGGCTTTCTCAAGAGATGCAGAAAAATCACTTGAGAAAATGCACCATTTATAATGATTTGAAAAAAAACTTTCAGCAAACTAGTAGATGACAACTTTTCATTCTGATACAGGACATCTACAAAAAAAGACTAGACAACATCTTCATAATGAAACATTGAATGCTTTCCCTCTAAGATTGGAATAAAAAAGTTTAGCATTACTTCTATCAGCATTGTACTGGAAATCCTGATCAATGGAATAAGACAAGAAAAGAAAATATTAGCCGGGCGTGGTGGCGCATGCTTGTAATCCCAGTACTTTGGGAGGCAGAGACTGGAGGATCCGGGTTCGCGGCCAGCCTCAGCCCTCTCTCTCTCTCCCTGTCTTTCTCTCTCTCTCTCTCTCTCTCTCTCTCTAGCTAGTGAGGCCCTCCGCAACTTCATGAGAGCCGGTTTCAAAATAAAGTATAAAAAAAATAGGGCCGGGGGTATAGCACGGAGGTAGAACGCCCCAGGGTTCAATCCCCGGTACCACAAAAAAAAAAAAAGAAAATATTAGAAAAAAGTAAAACTGCCATTATTCAAAGATGACATGATTATAAATAGTGAAAACCTTATAAAGTCTGTAAAAGAAGCTATCAAGAACAAATAGTGAATTTAGCAAGGTCTTAAAATAAATGTTCAATATATAAAAGTTAGTTAAATTCTATAAAGTTGTAACAAATAATTAAAATTAAATATAGTACTATTTAAATTAGCATAAAAATTAATATCAAATAATAAGTCCAATGCAACACCTCTACACTGAAAATTGCAAAACAACCCTAAGAGATTTTAAAAACCTAAATTGACAAAGAAATATACTTTGCTCATGGATTGAGTAATGGAAAACTCAATATTTTCTAGATGTGCATTATCCCAAATTTATAAATATTTAATGTAATCAAAATCCAAATCCTAGGAGAGTTTTTTGAAGAAATTTACAACTGATTCTAAATGTACATTAAAATGGGAAGGATCTAGAATAGCCAAGCAATCATGGAAAAATAAGAACAAAGTTGGGATTCTTATACTGCCTTGTTTTGAGACTTATTATAAAACTGTCATAATCAACTGAATGTGTTATTAGTGTAAGAATAAAGCTGTAGATCAGCAAAACAGAATGGAGAATACAGTAATGGACTCACATATAATACAGTCAAGTGCTTTTTACAAAGTCACTAAGTCAGTGAAACAGGAAAAATCCTCAACACATAGTGCCAAAACATGGCAGATTTGTATTTAAAACATGAACCTCAACCCTTTAATCTCACACCACACAAAAAAATTTAATTCAAGGTACACCTTAGATTTAAAAGAGAGCCAGAACTGTAAATTTCTAGGAGATAAAATTTCTTCAACTTTAGTCAAAAAATTTTTAGACAAGACACTGACCATAAAAATAATAATAATGATAATACATTGGACTTCATCAAGCTTTAAATTTTCTGCTCATGAAAAACACTAGGGAGAACATGGATAAATAAGTTAGAGACTGGGAGGAAATATTTGCAATGCTTACATCTGATGAAGAACTTGTAGCCAGACTCCTAACTTGTAGCCAGATTCCTATAAGTCAATGATTTTAAAATAGTAATAATAGAGCTGGAGATGTAGGTCAGTGGTAGAGTGCATGCCTAGAATGCAGGAGGCCCTGAGTTCAAGGTAGAAGAAGGAGGGGGTGTGGGAGGAGACTGAGGAAGGGAAAGAAGGAAAAGAGGAGGAGACTTTAACAAACCAGTCACAATGATATAGGAATGAAAAACAAAAAACTACACATAACAAGATGCTAAGCATTATTAGTCATCAGGGAAATGCAAATTAGGACCACAATGAGGTACCACTAAATACACACTTGAATGACTAAAATCAAAAGGACTGACAGTACTAAAGGTTGTCAAAGATGTATAGCAATTGGAACTCCCATACTTTGCTGATGGAATTGTAAGATGAAAATCCACTTTGGAGAACTCTGGTGATTTCTTATAGTTATATCTACTCTCTGGTTCACAATTTCACCTCTAGATTTTTACCTAAAAGAAAAATACATTCAGACAATGGAAGACTAATTGACAATAAAAATGAACCACCAGTACTATGAAACAACATGGCTAAATGTCAAAAATATTATGTTGAGCAAAATGAAACCAGATACAAAAAGTACAGTGAATAGCATCATCCTATTCACTGAAGTCCAAGGACATGCAAAGCTAAGTTGCAGGGTGCATGATTATAAATAGTGAAAACCTTATAACTGCCAATAAGGTGGGAGAACAAAAACTTTAACCATGAAATGATGGTTTTGCATCTGACGGACATGGAGGATTAACCATTAGTACACAGCAAGTGGCCATGCTCTAGAGGGTCTGAGGCTCACAAACTCAGGCTTCGCTCTAACATCCAGATCACTCTTATCTCCCTATGACCTCAGGCATTGTCCCCTGCATAAGTGCCCTCTAAGTCCCATCTCCATTCCTTATGCTTCTTTTGAATGAAAGGACACCAAGCCAAAAAGTTCTTCCTTCTCATCACGCCTAGAATGCCTAGTATCTTCCTGAGCAAGGCATGTTTTTCTTGCTGAAGAAATCATATTTATATGCTTATTTCAAAAAATTTAGCAGATTCTATTTCCACTAATAAACCATATAATACAAAATATTCCCAAACATGCATGACCACATAATGATAGCTTTCTATACACAGACCCTCAAAACAAGTACATTGCCCACACAAACTACTAAACATTTTCTCACTATTTAAATACATTGAATTGCCCTCCTGGTCAGAAATACCCATCACTCTGAGGCAACATTCAATTATTGCACAGAATTTTTCTTAAATGTGTCAGGTGTATATTTTTTAAGAAGGAAGTCAAGCATGTAATTGTGAACAAGCAAGCCAAAGGATCAGACCAAAAACCAGCTACCTGAACAGTCACCACTGGAGGCCTCTCTTGTAGAAAGTAAAGAAAATGAGAAGGTCTTGGTGGTGGTGGTGGTGTTTGGGTTTTGGTTTTTTGGTTTTTTGTGTTTGTTGTTTTGGCCTGGAATGGTGTGAGCAAGGTGTCATGGGGATGGGCCACAAGTCTTTCTAAGGTTCTTTCCAGCTATTCAGAATATAATGGTGTAGACAGGTGCTGTGTACAGGTGTGTTTATATTGCTCTGAACCTCAATTATAATGTATAATTGCAATGCAGTACTAAATGTACTTTTTAAAAAAAAAACATAATGGCTTAGAACAGAACAAAAAACAAGCACCCTAGAAGCTATATGTCTCACTCATCCTGGATTTCCACTTACCAAACAATCAAGCAGAAATAAATAATGTAAAAATTGTGAGTGGGTGGAGAAAACGGGTCCAAAAATTATCTAGAATATATCATGTAAATAAAATTTTACCTTCAATGTCCTTTATCTCAATGTCCCACTTGGCAAGCATAATAGAATCAGAAAAGAGTCCTGTTCGACACCACTTTAAATAACAATAACCACTACCACCACTACTAATTGAGTGCCTACTCTATGCCACATATGTTGATTCCTTTCTACATACCTCAAAGGTGGCGGATATTAATATCTGCACCTTACAGATTAGGAGCCTGGGGTTAAAGTGGCGTGATAGGTAATTTCAGGTGTTAACCTGACTGGATTAAGGATATGTGGAGGACTGGTAAGGGGTTATTTGGGGGTTGTCTATGAATGTGTTTCCAGAGGATGTTGGGTGTTGAGTCAGTGGACTGAAGAGGAAGAATCAGCCCTCAAGGTAGGCAAGCACCATCCAATCTGCTGGGAATTCAGGAAGAACAAAATGGTGGTTTCCTGTCGCTCCTGGAGTAAGAATGCACTGTTACTCTTTCTTTGACATCACAACTCCAGACTCTTCAGCCTCTAGACTCCAAGACTTACATCAGCAGCCCTCGGTTGTCAAGTGTTCAGTCCCAAACTGAGGGTTACACTATCGGCGTCCCTAGTGGTGAGGCCTTTGGAATAGCCATGCTGTAAGCATCCTAGAACCAATCATCCCTTGTATTAGAACTGTACTGGTTTTGTCTCTCTGGAAAACCCCAATGAAAGTGAATACTAAGGTTCTTGCCAAAGAACACTGTCCTAGTAAGTGGATATCAGGATTGAATCCAAGTCAGTGACTCCAAATCATGTTTTTTTACTAGTCCAGGCCATCTTAAAGTTCTGGAAAATCTTGGACCTTTGTCTGATGGTTCCCAAAAGTTCTACAGACCCTGAGCTTCTCCCTGTACCAACTGAAAGCACTGAAGGATACTCAGTCTAGATAGTGGGAGAAGTCTCCCCTGCCCAGGAGATAAGGATTCAAGTAGGGGGTCTGCCACTAACCAGCTCCTCGCCTGCTAAGTAAGATTAATATCTGTGTTGCCTGCCTCATCGTCTCATGATTAGTTATCTGACTTTGGACAGGTAAGAAAGTCTTCTTGAATGTGAAAAGGTTTTCATTTTGAATGGAGGTCCAGAACGGAGAAGCAGAAGGAACCCTGAGCTCAGAGTCAGATGACCAGAATAAAAGATCATGGTCCAGTCAGTACCTCTCATAGGCTCTTAGACAAATCATCTATTTCCCTGCTATCAAAAAGATGATGCCACCATACCAGGTCAGTAATTCTTCAAGTAGGGTTCCCTGCCCAGTGGTAGGATGTAAGGGTTCTCTTGATGAGTCTCAAACTTGACTAAAAAATAAAAGTCATTTTATTAATGCATGAACAAATAGCATTCAGTTTCAAAGTGTTGTTTTTGTGTGCAGATGAGGGTTATTTGCTAGTAAACTACTAAATAGGTTATATGTATCAGCAGTCAACTAAAATTAGAATGCTTCTAGTTTCTTCAGGATTCAAATACTGGCAACACTGGAAACCCCCACTGGGTATGAACATGTGCAAATGAATCTAAGGCCCACAGTTTTCAGAAAGAACATACACATATCAATATCATTCTATATTCAGTTGGCTCTGACTTTCAATTGCTGCTATGACTTCTCAATTACTGTTAATAAGCTCCATAATTATCTATTTAGATTGTAGCATGTCATCCCGTTAACCCTACCATGTATGATGGTGCATATTTGGGTCCACAGTGCTTGAGGGCTATCATGTTCATGAGCTTGGCTTTAAGGCATATAAGAATGGGACAAGCAGAGTGGTAGCACACACCTGTAATCCCAGTACTTGGGAGGCTGAGACAGGAGGTTCACAGGTTCGAAGCCAGCCTCAGCAACTTAGTGAGGCCCTCCGCGACTTAGTGAGAACCTGTTCAAAATAAAAAATAAAAAGGGCTGGGGGTATAGCTCAGAGGTAGAATACCCCTGGGTTCAATTCCCAGCATAAAAAAAGAAAATGAAAGAAAGAGAAAGAAAGAAGAGAGAGAGAGAGAGAGAGAGAGAGAGAGAGAGGAAGAAGAAGAAGGAGGAGGAGGAGGAGGAGGAGGAAAGAAAGGAAAGGAAAGGAAAGGAAAGGAAAGGAAAGGAAAGGAAAGGAAAGGAAAAAGGAAAGGAAAGGAAGAAAGAGGGGGGAGTGAGCAAGGGGCTGGCTAAGTAACAAATATTTATTGAGTACCTATTATGTTCCAAGTTCTGTTCCAAGCTTCTGTTTTGCTGCTAGAATACTTTTATGGGCAAGACAAAGTCCTGTTTTCCAAAACTGTACATTCTAGTGGAGGATTACAGACAATAAACACAAAAAAAAGTAAGTAAGGTAATGTCTGGTATGGAAAAGAGTGATAGAAAAGATAAAAGACGGTAATGTGGTAGAGAGTGAATGAGATGGTTTCTTCAACCAAGACGAAGGGTCTTCAAAGACTTCTCTGAGGAGGTGCTATGCGAGTTAAAAAATAAATGATGAGAGGCAGGCTTGAGAAAATCTGGGGGAACTGCTCTGCAGGCAGATGGAACAGAAAGGAAAAAAGGCTCCGAGGCAGGAATAAGTTGAAGTATACCATGGTTTGGATAGTCATACAGTCAATGTATTCTCCTCCTCCCCTCACTGTGGACAGATCACACTCCCCTGCCCCAGTGTTGAGCTTGGCTATAGAACTCTGCTTTGGCCAATGGAGTATAATCAGATGTGATATAAGGGGGGGGCTCAAAGCCTACCTGTGCAATAGGCCGGCCCTCTCGGAGTACTGCCTTGCCAGAAGAGCCTGCCCTACATAATTGCTGCTCCTTCATCCTAGGCTCCAGAATGCCCATATATGGAGCAGATTTGAGCTTAAATCACTGTGAATAGCCAGGCCCACTGTGTTTTCAGGTAGAAGCAGAACCTCCCAGTCAAGTTCCACATAGATTAGCTGATTTAGTCAACTTGCAGTCCTATAAAAGGGAGAATAGATGCTTACCATTGTATGCTCCTGAGTTTTGGAGTAGTTTATTACACAGCAGTAGCTGACTTACATAGCATGTTCAGAAATGGAGAAGATTGGTCTGATTAGAGTATACAAAGAAAATAGGTAGCAATATGGATCATATAAGAAGGAGCCAAATGAGGAAAAGCTTTCCAAGAAAGGCCTTCAGTTTGGACTTTAGTGCTTTAAAAGTCATTGGAGAATCTTAAGCAAAGGGCAATACAATATAACTGTCATATGTAGGATAGACTGCAGAGGTGCAAAAGCAGAGAATGGGATACCAGAGAGGAGGCTGCTGTGATGTTCCAAAGGAAACAATAGTAGCTTGGGGTAGCATCATAGTCATGGAAATGATGATACATGATCTAATTCAAGGTATATTTTGGAGATAGATGAGATGTACTAATTAACGGATTGGATTAGGGATATAAAGATAAGAGTGCTGAAGGACAGCCCCTAAGTTTGGGGCCTGTGCAACTAGTCAGATGATAGAGCTAGTTAGAAAGACCAGGGGTTGGGGCAAGAAGATCTATAGAGTTGGAAAATGAGGAGGGTGGGTGGCTTGGGCATTTCCTGTTTGAAATGCTAACTAGGCAAGTAGATATTCAATTCTGCATTCTAAAGAAGTGATGCAGGCTGGAAATACAAATTCGAGTGTCATCAGCACATAGGTATTTGAAGCCATGAGCCCAGAGGAGATCATCAGACAAGGTGGGAAAGATATCCAAGAGAGAGCTCAATCCAACCTTTGGAGGTGCGGGAGCTGAGGACAAGCCAGCAAAGGCTGGAGGTAAATAAGGAGCTGTGTGGAAAAAGGAAAAGCAGGCAAGGTTGGTAAGAGGAAACCCAGAGAAGAATCATGGCTCAAACTGACTCACTGGAAGCTTTGGGTAATTGCTAAAGAAGATGTAAATCTAATTACAAAAGAAAATACAAAAAGGACAAGAAAAACTTTGAATAGTAATGTCTTATTGTTATGACAACTCACCTCTAGAAAGGGACAATTTTGACAGGTGAACCATGGTTCTTATGCCATGTGCAAGTGGATTTTGGTCAGAAAAGTTTCAGAGACCGTGGGTTTCATAGACACTGGGTTAGTGGTTTTGATGAACCCTTTGAGCTCTGTTATACTTTGATATAAAATGTCCCCTAAAGAGCTCATTTATTAATATTCAGGATTGATATAGTTGAATCATGAGGGTTATAATCCTAGCACTGAATAAATGAATTGTAATGGATTTATCTGGGTGGTGCGTAGGCCAATAGGGTGTGGCTAGAGAAGGTGGGTCCCTGGGGGGTCGGCCTTGATGATTATATATGGTTCCTCCTCCACTCACTCTCTTTCTTGCTTCCAGCCTCCATGATGTGCAGAGCAAAGCCCATGTGCTCTCCCTGTTTCTACCTCCTGCCCTGAGATCCAGATGCCAGCCTCACATGGACTGAACCCCATTATCTCCAAGGAAAACTGTATGCAAATAAATCTTCTTTCCTCTAAGTCATGTGGTCAATCTTTCAGATTATAGCTGTAAGAATGCTGATGGATACAAGCTCTATACTTTTTTTGGGGGGGAGGGTAGTAGGCATTGAACCCAGGGGCATTCTACCTCTGAGTTATCCTTCCAGCCCCTTTTATTTTTTATTTTGAAACAGGATCTCACTAAGTTGCTAAGGGTCTTACTATGTTCCCAAGGCTGGGCTCGAATCTGTAATCCTCCTGTTTCAGCCTCCCACTACTAGGATTACAGGCATGTGCCTCTGCGCCTGGTAGAGCTATGTACCATTTGACTAATGGGTTAGGAAACTGCATTAGCTCAGCATAGATCAGCTGATGTATATATCTACTGGAGATGGGTATATACAGCCACTCTAGGTAGAAAGAACAGAATACAAAGTCAGAGCTCTTTTTCTCTCCACACTGCTTCTACCACCAAAAAGAAACTCTGGTATGGATTGGGGCTATGAGGGAGCAGAGTGGGGTTTTCAGTATGCCATGAAAAAGATAATGGCTATGCTCATGGAAGCTCAAATCCTTGAGTCTAGACTAGAGGAGCACATTGTAGCATTTGCTTCTGTCGAAAGGGTTGCCAGGCATTTCCCCTTTGGTTTCCCTCCACTACCTGTATACTCCTTTCTTTGCCTGTAGTCACTAAGATAAGACATGGCCTGGAATCTTCTCTAGCTTGGGAGGATGTGGCTTCCCCAGCTCTCTACCTCCAACAGTGCCAAACAAGAGCCAAGCTGCCTAGATAGGAAAAGTCTCATCTTAGGAAAATGAGTCCTCACCTTCTTAGGAAAAGAAGACAGTCTCTGCTCTCACAGAACTTAAAAATCTAGTCAAGAAGGCAAATCACAGCTATTTGAAGTTTCCATAAAGCAATAAATATGCAAGTACAAATCAATGGTTCAAAACTTTTTTTCCTTTGATCCAGGGTATTAAATCCAGGGCTCTGTGCATGCTAAGCACACACTCTACCACTGAGCTATACCCCCAGCCCAATTCAAAATAAATTTTAGTGATGGGGATACAGAAAAGTGGAATGATCTCTCGTGGTCTGTCAGATGTTCTCTAGAAGGGATAGGTTGAATCAGACTTTAAAGTGATAAAATGATAGATGTGATAAAGAAGGGAATTTCTTACTTAACATATCCTTTTAATTAGTTTCCTCAAAGTGGGCCTGTTACTGACAGGGGTATTATATCTAGTAAATATTAGATGCATTTGCAAATGTTAGTCCTACTGATCTTTAAAATGAACTTTTTCTGTTCCCAGTGTAAGAGATCTGCAATCAGCTCTAACAAAAAATTTTTAATAGATCTTTCCATTTTCTTGCAAATGCTGTTATTTTGTTCTTCTTTATTGCTGAGTAGAATTCCACTGTGTGTATTTCCCATAATTTTGTGATCCATTCATCTGGAGAGCATTATGTTAAGCGAGATTAGCCAATCACACAAAATGAAGGGTCATATGTTTTCATTAATATGCGCAACTTAGGGAGTAGTGGGGACACAAAAGGGACTCCAATGACAATGGAGAACCCTCAGTGGTGCAAGGGAAGGGGTACAAGGGAAGGGGAAGGGTAAGAAAGTAGTGAATCCATGGAATTACTG